>CATIWF010054057.1:0-84457 GCA_949630135.1 Balakata baccata
TATATATTATATTATTTTTTTATAAATACATTATATAATTGTTTAATGAATCTCTGCTAATAACTAATAAATATTGATTTTATTTTTAATTTTTTAATGTATTTAATTTAATATATATTATATTATTTTTTTATAAATACATTATATAATTGTTTAATGAATCTCTGCTAATAACTAATAAATATTGATTTTATTTTTAATAAATTAATAAATATTTTTTAATATATGAATAAATATTTATTATTATATGTTTAATAACTTTATAAATTTATTTTATTTTTAAAAATAATGAAATTTTGCTCCATTATGTTATATGAAAGGAATCTACGGTATAATATGCAACGAAAACACGACCAGCGGCAGTAATAATAGAAAAGGCAAACACAGCAAAATAAATAAGTTTATCCTGTTTCTATATTTTTGGGCAGTCGTACTATCCACGTGGCGATATGTTATTTGCTACGTAAGAAGGTGCGTGACAGAATTCTCGGAGATTTTTATAAAGGAAAAGGAAAATCCTTATTACCACTTACCACTGCATAGATAGTGGGTAGATATTGATTCTTTCCTTCTCAATCTCGGATCATCATAAGCTCCCGTAGCAAATACAGAGAAAATGGGTTGGCTAACTCGATTTCTGGCGGCGGTGGCGTTCTTAGCCGTCGGCGTGATATTTTCTCCAGAAATATTTGGATCAAAATCTGTCGCTCAACTATCGACATACCTGAAACTGGCCCACCTCCTTAGCTTCTCTACGGCCTTTGGTGCCGCTCTTTGGGTCACTTTCATCGGCGGCATCATCATGGTTAAGTGAGGCCCCTTTCCTTCTTCTCAATGTCTAATATCTATCATTCGAGTTCATATTTGTTTCCTCCTTTTAGTCAAAGCTTTGGCTTGTTAACCAAGTCTAATAGTTATATCAGAGTTAATTTCGTGAAATTTTCCACGATTTGATAGTGTTATGCAATCAAATAAAAGGATCCAAAAAGGGGTAAAATGAATTTTTTGTACAAAAATTTTGGCACTTCTATCAATTTAGTATTATATGTTTATAATTTTGTATCAATTTTTGTTTTGAATTAATTTAGCTACAGTAAAATTTACATGTCAATTAAGATAATAATATCACTAACTCATATATCTAAAGACTAAAATATATGGCATTTTTTTTATCAGAATTAACATATTATGTGATATGACATGTGTATTTTCGGTGTATATGTCACTCAAATTCTACCATAAATATTATAGATACTATCATTTGAAATAAAATTGTAAATATGTGGTACTAAATTGATACAAAACAAAAATTTTGTGCCATTTTGATACAAATGTCAAAGTTTTGGTAAAAAAAATCATTTTACCCACCCAAGAACCAGTGGTATGATAATTTTAGGTTATGCCTGGTTACTGAAATTTTGGAGAATCAGTGGAATGTAGAAGTGGTATTTTTTGTTTGGTTTTCTTCAGAATGAATATCAGTGGGCAGATTGAGGTTGGCAAACCTCAGATTAAGTTTCTCTATGATATGGAATGTTTAATAATAAAATTTTCGAGGAAGTAATTAAACTTTTATGTTTAATAGTAATTTTCTGATCTCTAATTAATTAACGATAATTTTCTATGGAGATCAGGAATCTGCCCAGGCATCAGTTTGGTGTACTGCAAAGTAAGATGTTTCCTGCATATTTTTGGTTGCTGGGCGTCTGCTGTGCAATATCAGTGGCTTCTTTTGGTTATCTGCATCCATGGAAATCATCATCCACAGCCGAGAAGTACCAGCTTGGGTTCCTGCTCTCTTCATTGGCATTCGATCTTGCCAACTTGTTTGTCTTCTTACCCATGACTGTTGAGGTATAATTTTTGCTACTTGTTAGCCCAGGTTCTGTTTCAGAAATTTACTAATTTTGCTGTTCTAATTCCTTGTACAATCCATCTGCTGTTTTCAGATTGTTGAATTGTCCCTTGTCATATGGCTTTAGATTACAGCTTTTGTGGTTGCACCTACCTTTTGTTTGGCCTGGTTGTTGAGAAAATTGAGGGAAAAGATGACTTTTTATTGCAACAATTGAAAATTTTGGTATATCATAGTCAAATTTTTGAATTGCATCCCATTGACCAGAAAGAGAAATTATAATTTCTTTTTCTTGTTTTAATAGGTTTTCACCTTGCCCCAGGACTATACTCAACTACCAGTAAGATTGAACTGTTGGCATAATGGCTTTAGGTTCAGTCACAGTTCTCTTATTATCTAAATAGAAATGGCTATCTAAAAAGAGGAGTGCTACCAACACTTCCTTATACAATTCCCATCGTACACTTCCAATGAAAAAAAAAACTATGTGCCTTTTCATTTATAATATATCAATATTTTTAAAATAAAAGTTGGTGCTTTATAGAAAAAAAGAGACACGTGTCATTTTTTCATTGGAAGTGTATGGTGGAAATTATATAAGGAAGTGTTGGTAGCACTCCTCATCTGAAAAATATTGCAATTTTTGTCGTTCCTTTTTCCCAGATAATAATATTGATTACTACTTCTTCGTTTATTGATGTATTATTTTCAAAAGATTTTCAATTTTGCTCTCATTTGATGGTTTAGATGATGAGGCAAAGGCACAAGGTGGAGCGAGAAGAGAAAATTGGGGAGGAAATTGGGTGGTCAAAGAACCAGGAAGTTGCAAAGGTTAATCCGAAGCTTGCTGCTATGAACAAGAAATTCGGTATGATCCATGGTTTTTCATCCCTTGCAAATATAATGGCTTTTGGCTGCCTTGCCATGCACTCATGGTATTTAGCTGGTAAGTTGAATCTGTAATTTGACTAAAATTGAAGTTTGTTTCTGGCCATGGATTGACTCAATAAAACAATGACGCAAGTGCTTTCTCTTGGATGTTTTCTTATTGTTCTGGCCAGCTATATATGTACTCTTCGACAGTGTATTATATTAAAGAGGTCCATTCCCACACACTTCGAAATAAAAGCACAACTATTTACATACATTTTTCCCTGTTTTGCTCAATTAGCAAACGGGGTTAGTGCTTGAAATGCAATGTTGTTGATATGTTGAAACAAGCATTCGATTTATCATCCTACAACGATCTGTTGGATTTACTGTTCTACATGTCTGAAATCATGTAAATGTTCTTCCGTTTGTCATAGTTTTAGCACAATACTAGGTACTTTTTGAATGATAAATGATGTTGGATATATCAATCTGTTAATTCAAATTCCTTTATGTTCAAATGCCACATTGATGTGCATACATGCATGTCCTGTTCAATTATGGCTCCTCTTTTTACTATGCTGCTTTTTTTTTTTCCATTTAGAGTTCAAAATGTGGTAACTCAACTCTCTTACAAATCTCCATATAAACGCAACATTCCCCTCCCATTTGATTGCTGACACATTATCAAATTCTCCTCTGCTTGAACAATTATGGGTGCAAGGGCTATATATTATACAGTGTGCAGCACCTGAGAAACTTGCGTTACTGTAGGTCCACCCCTCAAGTTAAAGAAGCTTTATTTGATGACTTGCATCTTAAATCTCGAAAATCTACACATCTTTCAAATAAATTTTACCTGTATTATCACTTGTTCCACTGGAATGGCTTGAATTGGATCTCCTCTTAGGTTGTTGGGAATATTTCCCATGTGTTCCTGATCTGAAAATCCTGAAGCAACTTGAGGTGTCATTGGCTAGTTTCGAGCTTATGTTATGGACGTTGGCAAAAGCTGCTCCTTCGTTGCATAAATTGTCATTGAAGTGTAAGCTACCTATGAAACTGGAGATTCTAAAGCATTCAAAGCATCAATGACTTAACTCTTAAGGTGGTGGAAATTTTTAGGTACCGTGGTAAATATATAAAGGAGCAACTTATCTTCTACTAAATTTTTAATTTATCTATCTAAAATTAAATCGAGTCAAACAAATACTATTAAGACAAGTTTTTTTTTTTTTTTTTAAACATTCATTATTTGCTTGGTTAATATGTATTCGTGAGAAAATAGTGTAAAAATTTAGTTTTTGTATTTTAGAACCTTCTACAATTAATAAAAGGGAAAATTATTATTTGTCCCATGTAGTTTAACATAATATCCTCATAAGATTTGAAAATTATACTATTTGCTCTCTAAAATTTTGACATATTACATTAGTATATTTTTGTAAATTTGATTTACTAGATTAATACTATATGAGTAAAAGAAAATATTTTTTTTACTAGTATATTATATTATTTTTCAAATTTCAAGAAGGTACTAGTATATTATGTCAAATTATGTGAAATAAATTGTATATTTTTTAAATTTTATGAGATACTAGTGTATTATATCAAATTATAAAGATAAATAGTAATTTTTTCAAAATAAAACAATAAATATTGGACAATTCCTTGAAAAAGCTATTGCCTTAAATATTACCGTAGGTCAACGACAACATACTATGCCTTTTTTCTTTCTTTTCCTTATTCAACTTTCCAACTATATACTGAGCCCAATTACCAGGACTAATAAGTTCCAATCAAGAACAAGGCTTGTCCCTCCAGTGGTCCTCCTCCCGCTTTTCATTCCTTCACCTAAAATTCAATCCTAATTATAAGGCTAAACTTATACGAAACAAAATCTTGTAGGAAGATGACATGAACTGACAACGATGTTAAAAAGCACAGAAAAAAAAAAAAAAAAGCAGTGCAATATTCAAAACTATATTCCAGAGACCTGAAATTCCATCCATCATTCATTTTTCATTTTCTAATACCCTTTCATACTTATATTCTGATGGGCTAGTGATGAGAGAAATTTTAAAAAATAATTTATATTTTTATATCTTAGTGATAATATATATATATATATATATATATTATTTACAAAAATATACAATTACTTATTAAATAAATTTTATCTCTTAGTGATAAAAGAATAAAATCTGTCTCAAAATCTATATATATTTTCTTTATTTTTTTCATTACAATCTAACTCTATTTCTTATTGCTAATTATTTATTTGTTTGAAATATAATACACTTAACATTAACAAGTATATTATTATTATTATTATTAACATGCACAATACACTAGCAAGTATATTATATTAGGATTTTATTTTGAGATATTAATTATTGTTAATTACTATATTGACCCTTATTGATTCTTTATAAAAAAACTTATCAATAATAATAATAATAGAAGACAGATAAATTTACCAAAAAGCCAACATAATTATATTAGTTAATTGGATTAAATTTTATCATTTGATAATTTAATTTATTAGTGAATAATATTAATAATTCATTAATTAGAAAGTTCAATTTTATTAGGATATATATATATATATATCAGATAACTAATACTCATATAAATTATAATAATCTGATATCTAATAATCACATATAATGCATGTTAATGATTGTTTCAACTCCTAATCAAATCATAATATATTTAAAAGTGGGAGTAGGGGGGACAAGCAAAATAAATGTAAAATATTTACTACCTATATTTTATATATGATTCTTAACAATAGATAAATTAATAATTTGATGAAATTTGAAATAAAATGCACTCTTATAATTTACTATGAATAAAATACTATAGTAAGATGAAATAAATTAATAAAAAAATTTAAAAAATTATATAAAAATCAAATGGTGATTAATGATGGGTTCAATACATAATAATCACATACAATTTCTCTATTTTATATATAACTCTTAATATTTGAGATAAACATGATGATCAATTATAGTAATTTATATCTAAGTGTACATTATATAATTGTTAAATGGAATATATATAATTTCGTAGTAATTAATTAATTACTAGGTAATATATATTATATAGTAGATAAATATTATATTTTTAATAGTTTCTTTTTTTTTCGAAAGTATTTTTAATAAATTCTTAATAATTTAAGTATCAAATATTTATTATTAGACTATTACACAAACATATATGTTTGTTAAACTTCACATACAAATGTGTTTTCCAAGCCAAATAGTTGTTAAACTTCAGTTTGATTGCAAATGAGTGAGGTAACTGTAGATGATGTTGCTATTGTGAGAGATGTGTTATGGGCGGAGATAACGAGGAAGAGGCTGACATACCTGAAGTCAGTGATACAGTAAAAAAAATATCAATAAGATAATAGTTAGATGGTTTGATATAATTTTTTATACCTAGTATAATATAATAATTAAATAATATGAAATAAATTGAATTAAAAATTAATTTTAGGGACAATTAATATCAAAAATCGATCTAAAAGGTAAATTGATAAAAAATAAAAAGCTTAGGAGCTTGGAATAGATTTAGCCATTTTATTATTTATTAAATTAAATATTAATAAATATTAAAATAATTAAATATTTTAATAAAAAATATATTATAAGTAATGAAAATGTAATAAAAGGTAAATTGCAAAAAAGATATCGAACTTTATATTTTATCACAGTTATACCTAAGAATTTAAATTTAATTATATATATTTTAAGTTTTGTAATAAATCTTGTCTTAGATATATTAGATTTCACTCTGAGCTTACATGACAATTACCTGGAAAAATATAAAAAATATTTAAAAAACGGCATGACATATACGGTGGATTTGATTGGAAAAAAATTGGCACACTCATAAAAACAACGCCGTTTTGCCCAGTCAAAAATCCATTTTGAAATTCTTTCTGCTTGAATCAATCGATTTTGGATACATTTGTATAACAATATTAAATTACAGCTATTTAGTATTGAGAATAAATTCGCAAAATCTTTAAATTAAATTTTAGATTGTGCAAAATGGCTCAGAGTAAGGTTCAGTCCGCCTGAAGCAATATTTGTTAACTCAAATTTTAAAGAATTGGATGTAACTGTGATAAAGTACAAAATTCAAGATTTTTTTTTTTGTAATTTACCTTATAATAAATAATTAAATTCAAAATATTAAATAATCAAAATATAAACATTAAATGTGTAAGTGATAAATATGTGATGGACAATTAAATTTAAAATGATGAACAATCAAGTTCAATATAATTTACCATATATAATTTATTATTATTAGAACTGTAAAGTATTTACTATCTGTATTTTATATACGATTTATAATTTATTATCATAATAAAATAATAAACAAATTATATAAAAATCAAAGTAAATATAAATTGTATAATGAGGACGAATGCGCCATGTTGGAGATAGGCACGCCATTTTGGACTGGTGGGACGCACCAAGTTTTGTCTTTATTGAACCCTTTTTGCCACTTATTAGCAGCCAAGGAGGCTTGTCCATTTCTCCTTTTGTCCTTCCTTCCATGTGCTTAATGCGGGTCAAGTTCTGATTCTCGGTTGTTTCCCACAACAACGATGGATTCTCTCAAATTACCGCAGCTGTTGTAACACACAATTTTGCAACTGAAAAATGTTTTACTCCAATGTTGTCACTAAATGAACAACAATTCTTGAACTGGATTTTCACTTTGTCTTCAAAAATTCTCTCAAATAAGGACTCAATTACTGATGAATTGATTTTGATTGATACTCTCGAATAGTTTCAGGGCTGATCGAGATATTTTGATGGCTGATTGTCCAAATCAGCCAGCAATTATATTGAATTATCGACTTGGTATTTATAGCAAGCACGCCAAATCTCACTTTCAATTTTGAACACGGACAAGTACATTATTATTAACAATATTGTTATATACGCCGTTAATGCAAATTGAACAATACAAATAGATAGACTGAAAAAATATAAGCGTGAACAAACAAAAAAAAATGGTACAAAAATATGCAAGACTAGTATTTTCTGCATGCTCCAGAAAAATATCGCAAGAGCTTTAAATTTATTGTCAAAAAGCACATAAATCCTTAATTACAACATGCTATGAAGTAAGAACAATATTAATTTGAGAAATTTACAGCTACATTTTAACTGTAATCTCTTTTGTATGGACCAATATTGGTTTGTAATCTCTGGTTCTATTTTCCTTTTCTAAGGAATGAATAAAGAATGAGCTAATGACCTAGCTGGCCATGTGTCTATAGCCAGCACAAAATCCCATGACAGAAATGCAGCATTTGCCCAAATTAATCGGCTATTCAACGTAAGTTGATCACGCTATATGCCCCCAGCAGCAACAATCGTGCGGGGAACAAGAGAACCACAAGCAAATGCATATGTTGTGATGCCACAAGGCTGCTGAACCGTTTCAATGATTCTCTCCCAGTTTGCAAGACACCAGAGAAATTGAACTGGTTTTGGCCAATGTTGATTGATACCAAAGGCCTATCAACAGTGACACCGCCACCGACCCCAAGTGGCCCCAAGAAGGACCACCAGAACTTCCGGTGACGCTCTCTCCTGGCTTTTCTTATTTGGTTTAGCTCTTGACGAATCACGCTGCGCACAGATTTTAAGTAAGAATTCATGTCGTGATCCCTTTGTATGGTTCCTTCAGAACCATATGCTGAGCGATCGCTTAGAATCTCTAGTGGATGTGGCGAATTTAAGAACACAGTAAGTGCAGCTTGAAGCAGCTTCTCAGCATTAATGGCCTCGGACAATGGAATATTTAGTAAATATAAACCACTGCCTGATGGAAGGAGATGGTGATGAGGCGAGAATTTTTCATCGGGCTGCAGAATCATCAGCTCTCCCATTGGAGCGTATAGTAGCTTCTGTAGCAACAAGGCATGCACATCTTAGTTGATATTTTACAGCAAAACTTCTCTGAGTTCACTTTTCATTAAAGAGTGTTACTTTACCTGATTATTAAGACAAGGGTGACTCCTGAAGCTTGCATTAACAGCCTTCAGAAGCTCTGCAACATGATTAGGGTAATTGCAAGAGAATACCCGGGGCACAATATCTCTGTGCATTGTAATTGTCTGAACATGACTTCGAGGCAAACCAAGCTTGCGAAGGAGATAATCGCCACCGCACATGATTGATGGTGCACCAAATGTTATTACAGGAAGTAAGGACGAAGCTGGCACTTCCCCTCTCATCAATAACATGAGATTGACAAGTAGAGACAAACTCCCACCAAGGGAATGCCCTGTGAATCGAAAGGTTGCATGTCTGCCACAAGAATTTAGATGAGCTTGGACTTCAGGCAACATTTGCTCATATATACCTTTGGCAGCCTCATAAATACCTCTATGTACAAGCACATCTGATCCCTGGAGAATAAGACATATAACATTTATTCATTTTTTAAATGATGTATAAATGATTTGTTCTTTTCTCAATCCTTCAAAAGAAAACTCTACTATTTATCATAATCAAATATTTGCTAATAATCAACACATTCTAAACAAACATATACAAACAGTTGCAATAACAAGAACTAGTTTTTGGCAGCTGTTGAATAAGTTTACCTCAAACTGTACAGGCTCAAAAAGCAGATTTGCTTGCCAAGATGCCAGTGACTCGGATCCCTGTAAAGCAGAAATGTGGAAACTAATAATAGAAGTGTTAAAGAACAAACGACAAAGCAGTATCTTTTTCACAACTTTTCTCAATGTTAGTTCGACAGTGATGATGAGTAACTGCAGAACACAACTGAGAAATGTTCTGTAAATCCAGAATACCTTATTAGTTTTCAAAACGGCACCAATCAGATTATTTCATTGAGATTTAGAAATATTGTCCAAAGTTTAAAAACCAATCTCCCACTGCCTCAATTGACAAAAAACTCAGTTATTTAGAGTATAAATTGACAATTTACCTGAATCACAAAGAACCTTGTACCCTGGCCATCATCACATATAAACCATTCACATGGTGAGGAATGTGTTGAACTTAAATCATCTGCAACAGCCTGCTTTACTTCCTCCTTTGCAGCAACCACAGCAGTCACTGAGTCAGTGGTTGCCATGAGAGAAGCCATCTCTGAGTTCATTACACTGAGCTTTTTCTTGCCTACCATACCTCCTTCAGGAGGATCTCTACCAACCTCAGATTTCGAGGGCTTGAATGGAAGGATGCTTTTTGTATGAGAGTGCAGATAGGAAGCTGCTGAGGTTGCTATCTGATAAGCAGCTGAGGCACTAATGTGATACCCATTATTCTTCCGTTCCTTGTGCTCTGTCTCCTGAGAAAGCCCTTTCTGTGCTTCTTTATCTTTGTCTGACACCTGAGTTTTCTCTGCTTTAGTTGCAACTTCTTTTTTATCTATCGATGAGGTCACATACTGGAGGCCACGATATTTTAAAAGATTTCCTGCCTGAAAATTTACCAAACAACAAAGTTTATCGACATCAAGTTATGCAAAATTCAATTAAAATTAACAACTATTGCAAACAAGAACGAGACATTAATAAAATCATTTCCTTGAAACAAGTTGTATGATGCGCAGAAAAGATAGGTTTAGCCAGCAGAAAAACAAAAGAATTTTGGCAGAAATACACAACAGATCTCTAAGCAAATTTGCAGATACCTACTGAACCAAATATGACAATCATCCTTTTGGCCGAGGCAACCCAGATACATTAATTAACAGATCAGTGAAGGGATTCAAAAGATTCATGGATTAGAGGTCGTAATGCATATTCATCTCCTACACAAACGGGGAAACCAAAAATTTTCACAATATACCATTCCATAAAAGCTGGGACAAAAGCAGACATCTTAAAGATCAGCAATGTTTTAAGTCATACGATCCAATCTATTCTAAATGAAGATTGACTTCAGCATGATCTAAGCAATAAAAAGGAGAAATACCAAGCATACCTGGATCTACTAACTCATAAACCCATTGATTTAATCCCAAACCCCATTACTCCTCCCATTAAAAAAAAAAAAATCAAACGAATGAAAATCAAAATATCTACCAAGAATGAATAAAAAAAAGGTACCTTCATTTTGGGTATGGAATAAGCCAAATTCCCCAGATAAGACATTTGTGCATAAAGCTTAGCTTCAGCTAATGACACCTTCCGTAGCAATCTGGAGAACGAATCTCTATCAAATTCAATTTCTTTTTCGTCATCATCATCCTTAACTCTACACGCAATACACTCTTCCTCCTCCTCTTCTTCCTCATTGCTAACGGCACTATTGAGGGTAACGTTATCAGCTTCCTTATTTGGGCCTTCACCGCCACTGCTACTCTGTCTCTCATCCTCCTTCCATAAGGATCTAACATGCAAAATCTTCAACACCCAGTTCCCGTTGTGGCCCTCAGATGAGCCCATTATTGTGGTGTCGACGTCTTCCCCAGTTCCGCTTCTCGTTTCTTCATTCTCAACCAAGACGGAGTCGTCTACAGCCATCCCATTATATCTATTGCTTTTACCTCCACCAGGCCATAAAGATTGCAAAGTGTACCTAAAAGAGAATCTGGACGCCGCTTTCTGGGGCTGCGCTGCAGCCACAGTAGAATTCTCCCGATTTACTGCACTCACCTGCGATGCTACACGCGCCTCCAAAGATCCGCCCATTGAGATCGATGAAGCAGCTATACCATGAATTCCCCTGTTTAAACAAAGACTATCCATTTTGTATTTGAAAAGTTTCTTTCTTTCTTTCGTTCTTTCTTAACGATATTTAAATAAGTCGAATCTGGGGAAAGAGATCGATAGCTAAAAAAAATTAAAAAAATATGGCGGTTACGTATACCCACAATCTTTGAATTTTCACCTTGTCGTCTTCTTCTTCGTTTTTGTAATCTTGTTTCTTGCTCAAAAGAAATCGAAATCCCTATATAGAGAAAGAAGGAAAGAAGATAGCGAATGCACATGTAACAGAATCGGTCACCAACCTTCACACCGTTTTTAACGATTTCTCTCTCTTCGGTCAGGATTTCTCCATCTTTCAAAAGGTATCAAACATCCAGTTCTTGCAACGGCGTCGTTCAAAGAGCTCACATGGGGCCAAACTGATTCTTCGTGTCGGGGACGCCTTGCAGTTGCAGTTCTGATCAGCCATCAGAAAGCGCGTGCGTTTATAGAGGGTGGTACCCACTAACAGGGGATAGTTTGAATAAGTAGTTTAGAAGAATGAATAGGGATATGGAAAGATTGCCACGTCAGCCGTCAGATGAACTAATTAATTTAATCTGTCAAAAAACCAAATTAATACCATCATCAAGTAAACGACGTCGTCCACAAACAAAAAGGCGTATGTCGTGTTTTCCTCTTCCCCTGCCTGCTAAACCCTAATCTCAACCGCCATATAATCACCCTCCTCTCGAATAAAACTTATTTCTACCGTCGAATTGCCTTTTCCATCGTCAGAAGGACAACTGTCGCGGGCTTTAGAAGGATTTAGGTTCAATTTCCCCTTTCTCGTCTCTTTTTTCGCTACGCCACTTTTATGCTGTTTTTACAATCTCGAAACGGGTACCATTTTATCTGAGCTTTAAATGAGAGTGCTGCTAGGCGAAGGCGTTATTGTATTTTGTTTGATTATGATATTTTTTTTTTCATAATGATTCAAATGTTTTCGTTTAATTTATGTGCTTTTCATTGTGATTTTAATGTGCTATTTCTGAAAATCTGCATCTATTGGAGTTATGATCTCTACATATTAAATTATCATCAACTCATGGCAGGATTAGTTGAGTTGTGTGATCCTCATTTCATGTGAAGGGAAAGTTATAGTTCCAAAAGTTAAGGTGATTTTTGTGGTTTGTCGTTAGAAGGTTTTGGCATTTGATTGGCTGTTGACCATAAGTTGATTTGTGTGATAGGTTTTCTTGGAAATAGACACATTAGAAGATGAACAACTCTTCTGCAGGATCCTCGTCAAAATCAAAAGCCGGTTCCTCACAACCTTCTGAAACTTCAAGCAAGCGAAAGCGAGGAGTCTTTTATAAAGACTGTAAGTGAAAGAATGTATATGTATATATATAATTTATGCAACTTTTCTCATGAATTTTAAATTAACGTTTCTTCTCACTTTTGGATGCTTCAGTGCAGCACATGATGTATGGGTTTGGAGATGATCCTAATGTAAGTCTTACCTTATCAGAACTTCACATATTATGAATAAGTTAGCATTCCCTTCTGTTGAAATTTGTCTTAATTGAACTAAAGCTCCTTATTTTAAATTTATCATGGAAGCTCAATATCCATTAACAACAATCAAGCTAAAATAAGCTTGCTATGTTATTTTCTAGCCAGATTTTATCTTATCTCTAAAAAAGGTTCAGTATCATTTTGTGTATCAGGGAAAAAGAATTAATGAGCTCCAATGAATCTGGATGAGGTTGTTTTGCTTTTGGAAATGTACATCAGGTCTTCTCCATTAGAGTGAGGTAGTTTGATTATTTGGCTGTGGGTTGGGACTATGAAAAATTCAGGATAGAAAAAGTTTAATTCTGAGTGGATTGCTACCTTTATGGATACTCCTGTTGGAGTCTAAATACTATAGGTAATAATATGTCTGCCAAACTCAAGCCATTAGGATGGTGATACCATTTGGATTTTGGAGGTTTGCTTTCTAGTGATGCAAATAAAGTTTGCCCAGTGTATTATCTTTTTTGAGAAACCTCGAGCCAGTGACTATTGCAGTGTTGTACAGGTTGTTGCATTAGCAATGTACAGCATCTTACAGGGACATGATTTGACAAAAGGCAATAGTTGAGTTTTTTGAATATGCAGGGCGGCCTGTTCAGGCTTTTGAATTATATAGGACTGCTGTTCTTTCACCTCTGTAAAGAATGAAATAAGGAAAGGATGTAAGGGCAGGTTGTTCTAATTGATTAACTGGATGCAGACATGGTATTTCTTGCATACAATAATATTTGACTTGGCTATCATTAGTATGTAGAGACTTTTTTCTGGTTTTTTATGCTGCAAGTAGGGGTTGCCACAGTTCAAAACCGCCAGTTCACGGTTCAAGAAAATGTTGAACTGGCCCAGAACCATCCAAGAGATTGTTTAGGCCGGTTCCAGTTCATGATCCAGCAGTTCAGCCACTTCTAAAGAAATTTAATTTTTTAAAATTAAATATATTAAACTTACTTTTTGAAATTTAATATATTAAAATTTAATTTTTAAATATTATTTGTTAAATTAAAAAAAAAGTTACTTTTTACCTAAGACAGAGAGAGAGAGAGAGAGAGAGAGAGTAGACTTGATATGCTGACACAGGTAGGGGGTCAAAATTTGGGGAGGGAAATTTGAATTTTGAAAGTTTTAATTTTTTTAAATCAATCGGTTCAAGACCGTGAATTGCTGGTACACGGTTACAAAAATGTTGGAACAGGCCCGGAATCGTCACCAGCCGGTTTCAGCCCAGAACTGTTGACCACCGGTCCGATCCAGTTGAACCATGGCCACCCCTAGCTTCAAGTACTGAAAATTGTTATATAATATTTTTCTATAATCTAAAAGTAGCTCCCTTATTATCTCATTAAAATGTTAGTGTCGATATTTAAAATTTCAACATGTATGGTTGTTTATTTCCAATGTGCTGACAAAGTTTATGTTGCATAATCAGCCTCTTCCAGAAACTGTGGCACTCGTGGAGGACATTGTTGTAGAATATGTCACTGATTTGGTAAGATTATTTTTTATTAGCAAATTTTACCCACCTTAAGCAAGATATTACGGTTGATCTTTTATATTCTGTACCTTATTGCAGGCACATAAAGCCCAAGATATGGGATCAAAAAGGGGAAAGCTATCAGTCGAGGATTTCTTGTACTTAATTCGCAAGGTATTTTTTACCACCAAATTTTGTTTATGCATGCTTTAGAAAACTTTGCCATGATATTTAATATTTTCTTGCTTCATTTTCACCCTAAGTCCCATGTCATCATGTGAAAATTTTTGATTGGACATGCTAAAATTTTGCCTAGATACCATGCTTAGTCAAACCGTGTAGTTCTCTTACAAGTTTAATGTATAAGTTGGCCCTTGAACTTGTAGTGAAAAATCTAATGGCTGTGCAAGTGAACCATCACACTTTGACTCAAAAGAAATATATATCACACACCCAGAGGGTAATTTTTACCAATGTCCTTGGACTAGACTCTGCATTATGTAAGAATTTGTAATAAAAGATTCCTCAACCTTAATTCGCGCAGCACAAAAATTCTTTTGTCATCCATTTGCTATCCATGCACTGTTATTTCAATAATGTGGCAATTCCAAATTGCCGTTCACGCACAGTTTTTGATTGTAAAGCTCATTCTCGTACATTTTTTTTTGTCAAACATTTAGGTCACTCTATTCTTCTACCTTATGTGAGTTTTTCTCTAATCCCCAAAAGTAAATAATAAGCTGTTACTCAAAGTTTAGGAACTGTGGATAGAAATGACCGTGTCAATGGGTATTGCATGAGAGCGCTGATGACTGGTGAAGGATTTGAAGCTGTTTACAATGCCTTTCAACTTCTTAACAGCAGTTTAATGCTTCATAGATACTATTCTTTCGTAATTAAGAACGATTTTTGTTATCTTTGACCATTCAGGACCTGCCAAAACTTAACCGATGTACGGAACTGCTCTCTATGCAAGAGGAGCTGAAACAAGCAAGGAAGGCTTTTGAAGTGGACGAGGAGAAGCTTGCATCAATTGAGTGACATGCGTGAAGAGTTGACTATTTTATATGATTGTTACTTTCCTCAACCGTTTTAGTTAGTGTAAATAAATGAGAATGGCTGGATTATGATACTGTTTAGTATGTTCGCTTCTCCTGGAGCTAAATGAGAAAGATTGAACGTCTGGCCTTATTGCATCTAGCTATACAACATTAAAGGAAAAAAAAGAGGGGGGAAGCAAAACACTAATAGGACTTTCTCCATCTCTGTGACGTGACATTTGGTTTCTTGTTTACTGCATCTCAAATAATAATATAACTCAAAATACTGCTCTACTTAGCAAGGGAGGAACGAAAACAAACGCCTCGCGGCCTGCCTGGATTTCTATATAACCTAGTGTTACACTGGGTCCATTGTAGCACCCAATTGGGAAAAAAAGGAAAACAATTAAGCCTAGCCAAGAATTTCTGTTATCTTTGTCTTTTGGTCCTCGGTTAGTGCGCTGGGGAAAAGAACCTCAAATGTAACATAAAGATCCCCTTTCCTGGTGCTAAAATGCAATGGCATCCCTTCCCCTGTGAACTTCCTTACTTGCTTGGGCTTAGTTATTCCCTGAACAGAGAACGAATCGTCATTATTGTTTCGTATTTATTGATCCATCAAAACGTTGTAAATGTCATAGGAAGATACAGAAGAACTATTTTTACAAGCTAACCTTTGTTCCAATGTCCACTAAATGCTCATCAAGGTGTTTTATGGTCTTCTCGAAACCAACAAGCGCTTGCACCTAATGAAAACGAAGGTACAGACTATTAACTCTGCATACGAAACAGTGTTTCTCTAACATAATTTCCATGTGCATGAAATTTACCAGTGTTATGGTCACAGTTGTGTGTAAGTCATTGCCTTCCCTTCTGAAGCGGTCATGAGGTGCAGTACGAATACGGAACTGCCAAAAGAGTGATGGTTATCGATTGTTACTTGCAAAGAAGAAAACATTAAGCAACAAATTGCATTTTTACAAATCACAAAGAAAATACTAACCTTCAAATCTCCAGGTTCGCCATCTATTATTGGTTCACCATCTTCGTAAAATACAACCTCCTGCAACATGAACAATAATATTACTTTCACTTTCAGTATGGAATAATAAGTGATGAATTCTATAACAGTTATCTCAGTGAGGATCCTCAGGTTCAAATTCAGCCATTTGATACCAGACAGTTATGTGAGGATCCAACTGTTAAAACTGACGTCTTCTATTCTTCAAACTTTAAGCCACAATACGTGTGATAAGGAATTCACTTTAGGAAGATGACATGTGCATGCAGGCAAAATGCCAAAAAAAATCCATCTAAATGTTATTCTCTATGCAAGTTTAATTCAGAGGAAACTCTAAGATTACCTGTCCATCTTGCATGCCTTTCTCAATATCAACTGTTACATGATATCCCTCCCGTACATATTTGACATTTTGGCATTGCTCACAGACCTGCAAAATTACTAAAATTGTAATGAATCTAGAGAGGAGATGCTTTGATGGTGACAGTAGTTGACACAGTGATGGCAGCAAAAGAATGCAACCAAGCAAAAAAGTCAAAATACCACTGCAGCTAACAAAAACGAGTCAGACATTCTAGGGGACGGGAAAATGTCGCCAATTAATTATAGAATTTCGTCATCGTTTTCTCCTCTTATCATGGAAAGTATAGAGCAAAGATTCATTAGTTTTCAAGTAAAAGTTTGATCAAGCCATTACATACCTGCTCTGTCATTTGTTGAAACATCCCTGGACCAATTTGCTTATGATAGACTTCATTTCTGCAATTACAACGTCTTTTACCAGGGGCTGGCTTTATTACATTTTTCTCCCTCCAAACCTGATTAATTCACATGAGAGACTGGAATTGTCAGCAAATAAAACCCAAATCTTCATCCTGAATCTAATTTCCTCATGTTAAGTAGTGGAATAAAACACAAGAACTGCATGCATAACTTGCAATCTAAAACATATAACAAGCAACACAAAATAACAAACTATACTGCAGCAATGGCTTAAACTTAAGATTTGACTCGTAGCTATGTTTGATCTGACCTGATACTATACAGATTGACTTTGTTGGAAGAGCTTTCCTTTTTTTCTTTTTCTTTTTTTCAACTGATAGCTGGCTGCTCAACTGAACAATACTCTAAACCATCCAATTGATTAACCAGTTCAACGCATACACAAATTTCAGAGGTAGATTTTTCCTCCCTTCTATTAACTTATTTTCCTTTTCACTCATCCCATTGGTTTATGGTGTTTGAGTATAAATTTTGGCCTTTATAATGTGTGGTCACCACTGCAATCAAATTCAATTCGCATAACAAGAATTGTCAACAACATATATGATGATCCTCACCTTCAGTGTGCCACCCATGTACAAGTCTTCCAGTGTCGCCTCCAATACCACAATTACATCATCACCTTTTACGATTCTCTCCTCCTCTTCCATCTGGCTTCCTCCACCGAAGACACTTTAAAGAGAAGTTTGTTAGATTAAGAAAGCTTCTGTTAAATAATAAAAAACACAACATAATCTTAAGCTGATTACGCATGGGATGGAGGCTTTATGCATACAATACAATACCCAAAAATTACTAATGAAAACATTCTAATCTTAATGCTATGCATTTTTGTTACTTTAGAGTATAGTTGCTCGAGCGAGGATAATATATATCAAGCCAACATAAGTAAAAATAATCTAGGTATGGATGGTAGAGCATAAATTCTGCTATCAGAGTACAACATAGCAGAAAGCTAAGTGCATAGTTAAGTACATAAGAGTCTGAAAGCTCATGCTAGTAAATGAACAAAACAGAATCAAGCTCAAAAACAAAAACAGAACATGACCCTTCTTAAGTTCCCTTTTACCAAATCGAGGTAACCTGAATATGAAGTTGGAAGGATAATTCATAAAATGAAACATTATTTATTCATTAATTTATTTTTTTGAAACCAGGATGAATAATTAATAGATAAGAGAAAATATCAATAAAGAGAAATAAAGAGCACAAGCTCTTCACAAATATTAACGTTCTGAATCTAATTTCTTTTTTAATGATAATGAATCAAAAGAAACCAGCATGATAAGAACGCAGCAATTGCATAATATACTTTTCCGGTAGAATAAATAAAATGAAAAATAACACTGACACATCCCAGAGGCAGAACTACTCACTCTTTGAAAAGGTCTTGAATGTTCATCCCCATTCCTCCACCACCTCTACCTCCACCAGCCATATGCTGTTTAATCCCCTCTTCTCCGTACCTATCATATATATTTCTCTTCTCACTATCCGATAACACCTCATAAGCTAACAAAGGAACAAAGGAGACGGACCCAAAAAAAAAAAAATCAATGATCGATTCTTCAACTTCTCAATTAGAAACTAAAACAGCGAAACTTAAGGGATCTTTACCATTATTAATCTCGGCAAATTTCTTATTAGCTTCTTCATTCCCCTGATTCTTATCAGGATGGTACTTCAATGCCAACTTTCTATAGGCTCTCTTGATCTGTTCATCCGATGCGCTTTTCGGCACTTGCAGTATATCGTAGTAGCTCTTTCTGTAACGAATGAAATCGTATCAGGCTCAAATGCTATTAACCTTCTCATTCCCGCAATATATAATAATAAATATGAATTAATGTAAGAAGAAAGAGTCATACCCCGCAATGGCGACGGTGAGGGCGTAGGAAAGAGCGCATAAAAGAAACAGAACTTTTGCTCTTCGATGCGCCATTGAAGATTGAAATAATAATCAGGAGAGAGTTTGATCTCTCCAAAATCTCAAAACCTAAAAAGCTTTTGTTATTAGATCTTTCTCCGCTCCTTTAATCACACAGTGCCTATATGGCTAGCTTATGGAATTCTCTCCTCTTTTCGTCGTCTTCGTCTTCTAATTTCTCATTCCCCCTTGGCCCGGCACAGACCCTGGAAGGCTGAAACTGGCTGGCCTTGTTACGATATTGGCTAATGGATTGCTTTGTGCACCGATTTGAAAGGCAAGGCACTGCTGCTGACTTGACCACTTGACCACCTTTTGCGACGTGTTCTTGTTGATAACTAGCCAATCACTGCAAAGCTTGAGGTAGTTCTGGCCAATCACACTAAGCCACGTCAGAAACCTTCTCATTGGGAACCCAAAGTTGAGTACGAAACAATAACAAAAATATTATTATTTAACTCCACCAATCAGATTCGAGTCTCCTTAAAAAAAATATTATTATTTAAACGACATCGCATCTGTTCAGCATAAAGTGGGCTTCATGGTCCACCAACCCAGCCCACCAATGAGATATCTGATCAAATTTTCTGGATCCGGAAATTTTTCATAAATACCATAAAAAAATAATAATAATAATTACAGTTTTATCCTTCAACGGTTTTTTCAATTTTAACGAAAAATATTTTTTATAATTATACCAGCACTTTTTGTATATTTTGGGTATGCCTTTGGTTTAAAGTACTTAGTATAACATAAGATAATTCCTTGTATATCTTGGTCATATCTTAGGTATATATTGAGGATACCTTAGATCTAAAATAATTATGTGAACAAAAACTATAAAGTCCGGTATACATTGGGTATATTTTGCTGATACTTTTGGCCTAAAACAGTTCTGAACAAATGCTATAAAATATAGTATATCTTAGATATACATTTAGTATATCTTGGGTCTAAAACAGTTATGAACAAAAGCTATAAAGTTCGATATATCTTATGCATACCATTGATATATATTGGGGATATCTTGGCCTAAAGCAGTCATAAACAAAGGCTATAAAATCTAGTATACTTTAAATATATTTTGAAAATACCTTGGGAATACTTCAGTATACCTTTAGAAATTCCATGGGTATACCTTGAGGATATTTTTGTTATATTTTGGCTATTTTCAACCCAAAAAAAAAAAAAAGAACAAATAAGAAGAGATTAAATAATAGTATCATAAATTTCCAGTTAACAAAACTGCAATTTTAAAAAAAAGAATTCAGCAATAGCATACAATAATCTAAACCTTTAAAAAAAAAAAAACAACCACCCTAAACACCCACATGTTATATAAGAAGATTTTATCTAAGTGGAGAATCTAAAATCGCAAAACAAGATTATAAGGAAGTTGTTTTGAGGAAGTTTTGTCAAAATCGCAAAACATATTTCCTTTAATGCTATATTGTTAAGAGGTTTTAATTTAATCATTTTCCATCTACCAGAATGGCAATTTGAGAATGAAGATCGGATGGCTTACACTAAAGTCAACAGATCAAAAAAGCCAACTCTTAAATATCAGTGATTGAACCCATATATTTTTATGTAGTATATACAATAGAAAATTACAACTAAAGTACAAGAGAGGCCATCAAATTAGAAGGAAACAGAGGCTGAAATCTTCCTTGTTTAGTGGTTTAGCCACCAAAGTGGTCGGTGATGAGAGAATAGAAACGAACAAAGAAGAAAGGAGAATGAAATGAATAAAGAACAACGGTAAATGAAAAAAAGAAAAAATAAATGTATAAATGAAAAAATAAAAAAGTGTGTGCAATTTTGAAAAGAAATTTTAAATTATGGTAATTAATGTAAAATCCTCGTAAGAATATCGTTTAGCGTTTTTGAGACAAATCACGTAATTACCATTATAACTGTAATATAAAAGTAGTTCATTCTCCGTATTTAATCTCTATTTACACTTTTTGAATATAATTAACCGTTACCTAGTTTAAATTATGAATTAATTTAAATTACTAAAATTAACAGAACATTAATTATGTAAAATTTTAAACAAAATTTAAAATAACTGTCATACGTATTTTTTTATTTGTCATTTCTTTTTTATATATAGGTTATATATGAATGGAAATTATTCATAATTAATATTAATAGTGAACTATTTTCACTCACACATACCAAGTTATATATTTGTTATATGCATATTATATTGGTGTTACATGATACGAGACCTTGCACAGATCTAATTTATTTTTAATAATGGACCCATATTGTATATCACTAAAATAGACATAAAAAATATATTTTAATCATGTATTAATTCAATATTGTGGAATACAATGTCTTTTAAGATATAATATATTTAAATCTTTGTGAAATAAGTCTGAAAAAACAAAGAAGTAATAATAATAATAATAAGTTACCAATTTTGAAGATATATATTTATTTAAATCTCTAAAATCAATTAATTATTAATTATGTAAAATTTATTTAAAATAATTTAGAATACTGGCATACACATTTTTTATTTGTCATTTCCTTATTATATGCAGGTTATATATGAATGAAAATTATTCATAATTAATATTAATGATGAATAATTTTCATTCACACATACTACATTATATGTTTGTTATATGCAAGTTTTATTAGTGTTATATGATATGAAATCATGCACAAATTTAATTTATTTTTAATGGTGAAACCAAATTTTGTAACACCACATGAATATAAGAATGTATTTTAATCAAGTATTGATTCAATATTGAGGAACACAAAGTTTTTTCAAGACATAACATATCGGTAGAATAAGTAAGAAAAAAATAAAGAAATATGTTGTTCTTATAACTACCAAATAGTAACAATATTGTTTGTAGGTTATATGTATATATTTAAGGTTATATTTATGATATATGATACTAATTTATACACATATATTGCATTTTAATTTGTTTATACCCATATCAAGTTATATATTTGCTATATGCAGATTATATTGATGTTATGTTTTATAAAATTTTGTACAAATTTAATTTATTTTTAATAACGAAACCAAATTTTGTAACGTCATAATCATATGGCCAGTTCGCTTGCTATTTTTATGAAAATCAAAACACCGGTTGAGACTCATGCAATCTCTCTATCTTATTTTCTGCATTGAATAAAGAAAATGGTAAGATTAAATTATACTGAAAAAAAAACTCAACGAAACAAGCTAGACGTCACAACTATCTAAAATTCTGCTATTCATAAGAAAGCAAAAAAAAAAAGTAGAAAAAAAAATGTAACTGAACCATATTTTTTATTGGTGGTTGAGTAGAAAAATAATACAAACTTCTTTCCGCTTAGCTTATTGTATATGACTTCTTCTTTCCGCTTAATATTCAATGAGTTGTGGTTATTTTTTCTTTTTTCTATACCTTTTATGGAATAAAAACCCTAGATCAAAATTACTTAAAAAAAAAAAGGTAAATGCAAATGAAAAGGAAAGTGATAAGATATTCAATGAAAAAGGGAAACCAAAGAGAGAGAAAAAAAGAGACATTCCAATTGAAGGAGATATAAATTAGAGACTTATTTCTAATATGATTTATTTTAATATAAAGGATGTAATAGGAAAATACAAAAGTGGTAAGGGCTACTTTAGTAAAAGAAATAAAAAGACCGTCTTTTGGAAAGTAGTTGAAAAGAGGAGACATACGGCATCTTTTTTTCTATCATTTATAATACGAAAAAATTACTATTTATCCCAATATAAAACATTAATATTTTATAAGATTTAAAAAATATATAATTTATTCTCCGCAATTTAATATAATACAGTAATACTTTTTAAAAGTTTAAAAATTAAATATTTATTCATAAAATTTTGATATATTACATTAGTACTTTTGTAAGTTTCATTTACTGTACTAACATCCGTAAGCAAAAAATAATATTATTTCTTATTAGTGTATTATATCAATATACATAAAGTAAATAGTATAATTTTCATATATATTTTTAAAATTTTAAGAGAATATTAGTATGTTATAGCAACTATATTAAATAAATAATAATTTTTTCTTATAAACAGGGCTAGAACCCAATTCTCTAAAACGCAGTGGCTTGAGTGCTTTAATTTTTAAAATTTAAAACAAAAAAATAAAACAATTGCATTTTTTATTAAAATTTAAAGGCACGAAAAAGTTCATGGGAAAAAAAATAAATAAGCAGTCATCATCCTAGATGAAGACATGTCAATAATATCACTTTGAATCACGTAATTATTTGATTAAACATTGACAATCTCTATTTTGATTGACTGTATATATATACCATATTTAGCGTTGTGTTTAGACAAAAAGTTTTTTAGAAAAATTTTATATTTTTAATTCTTTTTTAGTTTTGAAAACTGTTATTGGTATAAATAAATAATTTTTTTAAAAATAGGTTTAAAAAAAACAGTTCATAAAAAATTAAAAAAAATCAATTAATTAAATTTAAAAAATTCAAAATCTGCTTTTAGAACTTATGTTAGATATGTTTAATATCTAATTATAACTGTGAGCTCATTAATTGAGAAATAAAAATATATTACAAAATAAATAGCTTTAAGAATCTGATCAATTATTTATTTATACAATACCAGATAATAATACGAGTGTGATGAATGACCCATAATTATTATATTATATGAGCTAAATCTTTTTTTGTTACTGACTCTTATTTTTATATAAAGTTGGATATAGATAAATGAAATAATAAGGTTTAGAATTTCACCATTCTGAGCCAGAAAATGAGATAAATTTTTAGTACAAATTTATTCAGATCGTTTATATGACGTTGAATTTGACAAAATCATATTATTTTTTATGTCATCTATCTCGATTAAATTTGTTTCGTACTCTAAATTTCTAAATTTCATGTATTAAATAATAGCTGACCGTCGTCAATACTAGCTGCTATGAGCCTATAGTTGATCAAAAGATGCATCTTACTGAGTTTATAGGTAGTCTCGCATATGGGTTCCATATGTCGACTTTAACTATAATTTTTCAACTATAATTCAAGTTCAATTTCGCTTTTCCATGATTATAAACTGAAAAGAGTGAGTTTATTTCATATACAGTCGTTAAACCTTGCTATAGTAAAATTTTTTTTTTCATTAAAAAAAAATGGTTGAATTATATTTTTATTTTATTAAAATTTTTTCCATCTAATTTTCAAATATGTTACTAAAAATTTGATGTAATAACTTATATAATATCAAAAAATATGATGTGACAATTGATTTATCACCAAAAATTGATCATAGTGAAATTAAAATATAATTAAACAAATTTTTTATAAAAATTTTAGTATAATAAAAATAAAATTTAATATCATAAATGAAAATAACCGGACAAAAAGATGTATCTCGCTCTGTACTGTCTTTTTGGCCACGAAATCATTGAAATAGATGTTAATGCTTCTAACGATACCGAAATTGAACTCAAAAAATTTAGTGTGATTTGTTGGCGATTGCTCATTTGCTCCTAGGAATTAGGATAAAGACTTGACATTGTTAGATGAACTAGGAGACAAAAGCAACATTTTTCTTCATGAAAATATTATGATCATTTTTTTTATTATGATTTGTTTTGGAAAAAAAAACTAACATCACCAATTTGAAATCTCATAATTTGAATAAATTTCAATGTAAATTGTTTTAAATTAATTAAAACAGTCGGGTTTAATTGATTAAATTATAAAATCACGAAAAAAAAATTGTTTATTTAGTTTAATTATTTTATATCAATTATAGCTATAGTCAATTATAATATAATATGAGATGGACATTTCCACTATCATTTGCTCTCCTTTATTTTTATAAATGCAGCAGGTCCTACAATCAACCGTTTTAATTTATGAGAGAATCATTAATTGGGGATTCGAATAGAACTATACACCCAACTTTATTTAATTAGCTTTATGGCCTTCTCTAACATTTTGTCTTTTAACAAATATTTCATTTGAGAAGAGTCTCGCGTCGAAAATTTAAGAGATGGAAGAAGTATTTATTATTGCAGTATAACTAATTTTAATTTAGTTTAAATTATTTTGGAAGAATAATAAATTTTTTTAAAAAAAGAAATTGGATTGGAATTGAAAAGACAGATTAAGTCAATGAATTTATCAAAATTTGAATTTTAAATGAAAATTTTTGAAAAATTTAGTCAAAATTTATAGATTTAGAAAATTCTTCATTTTTACGAAAGATTTGATTTCTCACTTAAAAATTTAAAATCTATAAATTTTAATCGATAGGGAATTATTGCTATATTTTTTTTATTCTAAAATTGTTAATAATAAATTAATAATATTTTAAAACTATTATTAATCCTAAAAAAAATAATTTTTCTTTTAATTTCAAATAATTACTTTATTATTATTATTATAGTGTTAACATACATCAAATTATTAATAAAAAATATTTTTTAGCAATATAATTAAATATTATAATGTATAATAATTTTATTTTTTTTATTATTTAACTCTTAAAATAACCAATTTTTAAAAATTTTTTAAGTATATAATAGAATGAATTATATATGTTTAATTAATAATAAATAACTAATATTTAATAAAATATAAAATTTGAAATTAATTTTTAAATTTATAGATTGTGGATATTGAGCCAAACATAAATATAAGAGTAATTAAATTTTCAAACAAATGAATTTTATTTTATGAATTTTATAATCTATAAATTCTACAAAATCCGTGAATTTGAAAATCTCGGAAAAAATTGGTTTTGGTTGTTTTATATAAACAAAAAAAAAAGGGAGAGAAAAGAAGAAAACGTCATATGGAGTCTGCTGGACGTATTAATTAATAGAAGTCTCGAGTTTCCCTAATGGAGCCCCTATCCCTGAGCGAGCTAGGCTGCATCAACGTGGGGAATGCAAGATCCTTTATACCAACTCTGGACATTAGAGATGCCACGATTGTGCAGTTCGTTTGATCACACGTCGCTCAATCTCTGGCCACATCTTCCCCCCCCAAGAGTCCAACATCTGCTGTCTTCTCTCTGTCTCTTTCTCTATATATACATTAATCAGCTGCGTAATTTGTGCATGTTACCTTACTATATCTCTTACTACTATACTCACTTCTCAGTTTTCACTCTCTCTCTCACTCTCCAGAGCTAGAGAATGGGTAGAGCTCCTTGCTGTGAAAAGGTGGGGCTGAAGAAGGGGCGGTGGACGGCGGAGGAGGATGAGAAACTTGTCATTTATATTCAAGCTAATGGTGAAGGTTCGTGGAGGTCTCTACCTAAGAATGCAGGTATAAATTAAAGGACGATTATTTGAGTTTTGATAATTATTCGTATTTCTTTCTTACCATAAATGTAATGTACTTAAATAATTAATTATTCGACAATGACGATATATATAGGATTGCTGAGATGCGGAAAAAGTTGCAGACTTCGATGGATTAACTATTTGAGAAGTGATTTGAAGAGAGGAAATATATCACCCGAGGAAGAGGAAACTATTGTCAAGTTGCATGCCGCCATGGGCAATAGGTTGGTTTCTTAACCATTCTCTCTCTTTTTGCCAATTATTATTGTTATTTTGTCCGCTTTTTATATAAGAATATTGTTGATAGTACTTGACATTGTTATATGTGGGTGGTTGTACAGCAACGAAATTTTTTGTGTATATATTAATGTATATTATTTTGTATCCACATATTGAAATTTGATCATATGTCACTTTACTTTTTGGTGCATTTAATTCTGCTCTGTCACTGGCAAGTTGCAACGCTACAGATCCTTTTATTTTATATATATTTTTCAATTAATTCTATTCAACAATAATTGCATTTGTTAATTCGGAATTTAAAACCAATACTCTTGAGATAACATGGATGACCTACATAAAAGAGAATCAGTTGCTTCTAAATGAACTGAGCCCAGAAGTAGCAATGGAACTTTTTGTTTTCTCTTGACAGGTTAGGTTAATGTGTGCTATCATGCATTGAAACCATTGTCCTGTCATGCATAGTGATCAAGTCAATAATAATACTGCTATGCTAAACTTATATAGTTTTATTTTTATATATAAAACTACGTATTACATCAGTTGTATGTATATATTATCCAAGTATATAGCACCAGCACAGTGAATCAATATTCATTCAAATAATTCAGTTTATGTGTAATCACTTTCATATTATACCATACTCGTAAATACATATGAGGCCCCCGTAGTCAAATGTGGTCCTTACAAATTTGTAGAATATACTATTTTCACATGTACTAGGAAATTATATATTTTGAATTTGTTATATGATATTGATAAGAAAAATTGTGATAAATATTATGAAGATCAATTTAATTAATGAAGAGAAAAGCTTGATAGAAAGACCATTAACCAAAAAGGAAAAAAAATAATGTAAAAATGCAGAAATTATTTTTATAAGGAGGCATTCTTATCAATTAATTATTGATGATAACTGTGACTTATATATGATGCAGGTGGTCATTGATAGCCAGTTACTTACCAGGGAGAACAGACAACGAGATAAAGAACTATTGGAATTCTCATCTGAGTAGAAAAGTTCACATCTTTAGGAAAGTTACTAATGAAAATGTTGTTCTTGATCATGCATCTAAATCCAAGATAGTGATGCCATCAACCAAGCGTAAAGGAAGTAAAACCACCGTGAACAAGAGTAAAACCCATGCTGCTAATCATAATGACAATGGGGTCTCAACTGAAAATGGTCAGTCCAAGTCAGATGATGGAGTCATACAAACGCCATTAACTCCTGTCTTACAAAAAGAGACATTGTCTGCCTTTGACACTGATGAAGATCTCGTGATTTCAGATCCATGTTGGCCAGAAGAAGAAGAAGAAGAAGAAGAGGAGGACAAAATAGACAATATAATCATCCCAAATCTACAGGAAGAAACAGAGGGTGGGTTGAATACAAGTGGGAATAATTCATCACTTTTTGATGATGTTATTCTCAACGAGTTCTTGGATTCTGAAGGTGTTATTACTGAATTAGGGGGAGAAGATTATTCAATCCTTGATTATAGGATGGAAACGGATAATGGAATTGTAACTAGTGATCAGTCTTCTAATTGTGATTTGCATACTTGTTCGCCAGTTGTTTCGTGTTTGAATAGCCATGGGGTTGATGATTGGACATGGGAGGATTTGATGAGATTTGAACTGGAGACTCATGCAAATGCGGACAACAAGGTTTCTTCTTTCCTGGAGACTGATAATGGTGAAGAAGGAGAAGATAAAAAACAAGAAGAAGCAATAACGAAGCAGGAAAAGCAAAATGCGTTTGTTACCTGGCTTCTGTCTTGATTGATTATATGTATATGTATATATATATATATGTTTCTCCACTCAATTCCTTTATTTTGGGTTGAATGTTTGAATTTTTGTTTTTTAAAAGAAAAAAAAAGCAAGAAAGATATTGTGGGCAGTTAGTCATGTTATATCTTTTCTTGCTAGTAATTTTAGAAATGTGGTGGAAAATAACACAAGTTTTGAGTATGTTTGCTCGGTTGTCATCATCATGACAATCAACCCTATTTTGTTTTTTCCTTTTCCTTTTTCCAAGAAATTTAATGTTATTTGATTCGAAATTTCATAATTAATATCACTAAATTGGAATTGAAACTTTACCTTAATCTTGATATTATTTATTTGCTGCTACAAAACAAAACTTTGCTTTTCAAAGGGTTCACTGAGTGTCGCAGTCATATATAGCCAAAGGATTCTGGAGGTAAGATTGTTAAATATAACAAAATCATGGCATTGATCCAAAAACTTTGACCTCTATCAATGTAATTTCTTTGTTGGGCAATTACGATGCTTGCATATAGTTTGAGGAGTCAGATTCTGCAGATTACGTTTTGACAAGGCAGAAGGTTGGCTTTGTTGGATGCATTGAACCATAAAATGAATAAATTTAAAATCTAAAATTAAAGGGCGAACGATAATCATGTCATCCCAATTTTCCTCTCTGCAGTTGAATCCAAGTACAAAAATCTCAGGATAAAAAAGTAATTACAGAAAGATGATCCTTTCACAGATTGCCACGTCATCATAAACACGTCACTTGAAGTCTATGTTACGAAAAAGTCAGCGAATGATACTAACTAGCCAACAGCTATTCATTCATACGAATGAAATTGCGCAGAACGAAAAAAATCAACGGTGGAAAACCACTTACTGGCGCGATTGAAAAAATCAAATAGCGCCACGTAAGAAAATCGACGGTGAAGACCTCCATAGTCGTGAAATCTTTCTTCTTCTTTTTAACAAAAATCTTATTTAAAAATCCTTCAACTCCTCCTGTAAGCTGGAAGAAATAGAAAGTAGAGCGAGAAAGAGGGGAGTAATGGAGAAATACCAGCAGATCTGCGTAGCTTTAGGTACCATGGCCTTGTTGGCCGTATCGGCTTTAGCAGACGACGTCGTTGTTCTAACAGAAGATAACTTCGAGAAGCAGGTCGGTCAAGAAAAAGGCGCTCTTGTTGAGTTCTATGCCCCTTGGTAAATTATCTATCTACCTTCCGCTTCAGATTTGAGATTTTAATTGCCAATCGTTGTGCTTGATTGTTCGATCCGTTTAAGCTTCAGTTTTATGATACCAATTTCTTTAGCTAATTTGTATTTGATTTATCCTGTGGCCATGAAGGCAAGAACTTATCGGCAATTCGTATTTCATGATGTATGAGCTTTTTTTGGTTTTGAAAAAGAAAGTATAGACTAAAATTTGTTTAACGATCTGCAAGATAGAAAAAGTATGTTCAATTGTGTTTTCACTTTCATATGAGCTTTCTATTGAGATATATGCAATTTTTTATGACATTTCCTCTGTATCGGCATCTTTGTTTTGTCTTATGGCTCATTGAGGTCAAGTTTCTCTTGTACGATTAAGTTCCCCCAAGTAACCGTGGCTTATGTTTTCTTAATTTTGGATTTGTCAGGTGTGGACATTGTAAAAAGCTCGCTCCCGAGTATGAGAAACTTGGAACTAGCTTTAAGAAGGCGAAGTTTGTTTTGATTGGAAAGGTCAGCTCTCCGTCATTGTTACAGCTAAATTGGCTTTTATATTTGTTTGGGATAGTTATTTTCTCCCTTTGTGAGTGCTCATGCTAACATTGATACAAAATGTTACTTAAAATTTGTAGTATGGGTACTCGTTTGTAGCTTTCTTATGGACTTGTTTCCGCGTTCCTGATGCATGTAGGTGGATTGTGATGAGCATAAGAGCTTGTGCAGTAAATATGGAGTTTCTGGATATCCAACTGTTCAGTGGTTTCCTAAAGGATCCTTGGAACCCAAAAAGTGAGATTCGTTAAACTACACTATAGCCTATTAATATGGGAATGCTCCAAATTTTTTGCCTGTTGTCCCCTTTCCTATCTGTATTTCCTATGCTCTTGAGCAAATGAAAAGTGGTTTTTTGCTTATAGGTATGAAGGGCCACGCACTGCAGAATCCCTTGCCGAGTTTGTGAATAATGAAGGAGGTAGTTTTATTTCTTGTAATGTTGTTCTGTGCCAACTGGTCAACCAATGAAACTTTACATCATGTCTGTGTTTATTTGCCACTATGATCATTAAGATTTTGGACGTAGATGTGGAATTACTTAAATGTTGCACAAAAAATCGAGGTAGCAAATGGATTTGTGTGTGTGTGTCTGAATGAGAATGAAATTTCCCTGGCCCTACTTCTGTTTCTCAACTTCATGAAGTTTCTGCTCATTTTGTTTCTTGTGGTCGTAATTTTGTGATGCTTGGTCAAATGTGCTTCAGAGGATGCACATCCCAAGGACTATTCATTCTATAAGCTATCTCATGGTATTCACTGATCGTATCTGCAAAAACTGTTGACTCTGTTCCCCTTCTGTTTTCTATCAGTGTCTTACTGTGGTTTTAGGCACCTTCATTCACTGCCTGTTTTCTCTCCATGAAAGGCTGATGGTCTTAGCTGATTATATTTATGCAAAAACCAGTGACTCTTTTTTCCCAACTTCCATGTCTTATTTGTTTTAGACACCATTGTTGACTTATGTTTCCCATTCATGAATATTTGTGGTCTGGGAAAAGAAATTACAAGTGCCTAATCAAATGTGTCGGTTACAGGGACGAATGTGAAGATATCTGCTGTCCCATCCAACGTAGTGGTGCTGACGGCTGATAATTTTGATGAGGTTGTGCTGGATGAAACCAAAGATGTTCTTGTTGAGTTCTATGCGCCATGGTTAGCATGTGCACGCTACTGGATAGCTTCAACATTTTTTTCTTGATTCTCCTTTATCTGAATTTTTCTTGTGTCTTTTGTTAATTATCTTTCAAATTTGGCTTATAGGTGTGGTCATTGCAAAAATCTCGCTCCTGTAAGTTACACATCTTTTTCTTTTTCCTCAAACATTGCATTTGTCTATATTGCTCATATGCTTATTCGATGTATTTTTTGCATTATTTATGGCTAGACCTTTTCCGTACAAGCAAGTACCTGACTTATGCTTTCAATTGGCAGACTTATGAAAAGGTAGCTACAGCATTTAAATTGGAGGAAGATGTAGTGATTGCCAATCTTGATGCTGACAAACATAAGGATCTAGCTGAAAAGTGAGAAAGCATAATTCATTAGTTCTTTGGTCTAACAAAAAGGATTATTCACATTAATAGTCTACAAGAACCTATGTTAACCATCTCTATCATATGTAGGTATGGAGTAAGTGGGTTCCCGACACTGAAATTCTTTCCAAAAGGCAACCAAGCTGGGGAAGAATATGAAGGTGGCAGAGACTTAGAAGACTTTGTTAATTTTATTAATGAGAAGTGTGGAACCAGTCGTGATGGGAAGGGACAACTAACCTCAAAGGTTAGTCACTGAATCAAAATTATGGAAGCTCAACATTTTCTCATTGATAGGCTGGTTTAACACAGTATTAAAAAGTTGAAGTTCAAAATTTAGTCATTTGATCTTTTATTTTTCTGATAGGCTGGTATAGTTGAATCTTTGGATGCTTTGGTGAAAGAGTTTGTAGCTGCGAGCAATGATGAGAAGAAAGCAGTGTTTTCTCGGATAGAAGAGGAAGTTGAGAAACTTAAGGGTTCTAGTGCAAGGTACTTCCTGACATGCTTTCTTTGGTTTAAATTTTCCATGAATGAATTTTTGCCTTCTGATCGGTGATGCTTTTGCTGTCTGAAAATTACTATGAAAACTATCACAGTAGTTGTGCATATGGCTTTTTGTGCATTAAATCTCATGTGAACCAGGGAAATGATCGTATTTATTTTCCTTTTTTAAGGTATGGAAAAATTTACTTGAAAGCTGCTAAGAACCATATAGAGAGAGGTTCTGATTACGCCAAGAAGGAAATTGAGCGGCTGCAGCGCATGCTTGACAAGGTAAATCTTGATGGATCGATTTCTCAAAGTTAAATCGTGATCTGAATCGCAAACACTGATTTTTTTTTTCCTACATAACGGATTTTTCTTCTGATTTCCGGGTTTATCATAATCACTACCCACGGTTGTAAGTGAATCGCGAATTTAAAATAATCATTAGACATGTTCTGATTGATTGTTTTCTTCCTCCTTGATTGGTTGGTGCAGGCGATCAGCCCAGCAAAGGCAGATGAATTTACACTCAAAAAGAATGTCCTGTTAGCATTTGGTTGATCCTGTGGATTTTCGTATCACTTCTATACTTCAAATTGGTTTCCCCCTCCCCCTTTTTTCGGCCTCACATCTGATATATTCAATTTGAAATCCATGGAGGAAGGACTCTTACCGCACATTCTGTAGTGGAAACCATTTTGAGTACCTCATGTTGCTAGTGCAGCTATTTTATATCATTCCTTTATATCGGTGCCTCTCTTAACAATGTTAATTCGATTTTTCTGATGAATTTCTGTGCACCAGTAAACACGAGCAACGGAGTATTTCAAAGGGTCATACCATATTTTAAATTAGTAATATATATATATATATATTTATAAAGAACGATAAAATGTTTATTCTGATTTTTCTACATATTATTTTTTTATTATAATATTATTTTTCGGTGACAATATTGTAAATATAAAAGGTTTATTAGTTTATTAAAAAATATTTATTATAAATAAAGTAAAAGTTAATTGGTTTATTGAAAAAATACTCGTTATGAATAAATTGAAGATTTATTACGAATAAAATAAAAATTTATTGGTTTATTATGAATAAATTAAATATTTATTAATTTATTATTAAATGTATATTTTTATTTTTTATGTATTTAATTTGATAAATAAAATATAAGTATTTATTAATAAATTAGTAAATTTTTATTTTATTCGTAACAAATTTTTAATTTTATAATTATAAATTAATGAAATTTTAATTTATTTGTAATAAATTTTTTTCAATAAACTAATAAATTATTATTTTATTCGCAATGAATTTTTTGTTTTATAACAAATTACATTTTCTAAATTAACTAATTAATATTTACTTTATTCGTAATGAAATTTTAGTTTATAACAAATGAATATTTTTTTAATAGACTAATAAATCTTTTTACTTAATGATAGATGATGAATATTTATAAAAATGCTACATTGTATTTTAATAAATGTGTAATTTTGATTTATTTATAAAATTATTATTTTTTCTTATACATGTGATAAATATTTGTTGTGGAATCTATAATATAACAACTCAATTAATGAAATAGGGATAATTTAGAAGCATATGGCCCGCATTTTGGGCTTTGTCTCTAGGCCCTTTTAGACTCCGTCCGATTAGCCATTTCAACAACCAGTCCTAGTGAAAACATACCGTACGGCAATATAATTAAATTGAATGTTATGAAATATTATTTTGAATTTTAGATGTACATAATTCTGTAATTCTATAATCTTCTATATAAATTAATTATCAACTTTTATTATAATTTATTCACACAATTAAATTTGTAACTCATAACTCTTGAATGTGTACTTGTAAGTTTATAAATAGAGGTTTAGAAAATGATTAATTTACATGTGAAAATATTCTTCTAATTCTCTATTTTTTTCTTTCTTTGTCTTTTTACTTTGTTCTTTCATTTCTTAGTTACTTATATTTCTATTTATAATACGTTATCAGCACAAATTCTCTCCACAAGGTAATAATGTAGATTTTATCTATGATTTTTATCTACTAAAATTGATAACGGAATAAGTTTGATAAATCATTGTATATAAAAATGATTTTTTATTTATTTTCAAATTCTATTATGTTTTATGTCTATAATTATGTATATAAAAATTTATGTTATATGCATGATCATGATAAAATTTTATATGTCATAAACTTTTCTATTTTTATTTGTGTGTTTATGCTTCATATTTATCTTCATATTCTATTATATTGTATATTGCATCATTTCTAGGTCATATACTTATATGTTGTCATATATTTTATGTCATTCTTATTAGTTAATAAGATAATGGAACATTTGAAATTATTTTAATATTTGAGAAATTTTCAATCATCGTATTATATTAGTATTTGTTGTGTTGGGATTATTATTATTATTTACATTCATTTTTTTAACTTTTTATGTTGAATGATTTAAGTGATGGTCAAAAATATGATTTTTATTAATTGATATGATTATTATGTACTTCTTATTTTATTCTTTTATCTGGTCTAAATATGATCGGAAGAGACAATTTTATTGAAAAATAATATAATATTAATGATTTGATATTTTATCATAATTTTATATTTCTCTCTCTTTATAATAAAAAATTTAGAAATAGTATTAATAATTTGATTAATGTATTTGTAAATGTGCCTTAAATGTATTTAATTGGACCTAATAAATTGTAATGAAATAACTTTTGGTATTTATAATTAATTAAAATTAAAATATTAAATAAGAATTATTAAGTGATTTTTATTAATTGATATGCATATGTTACAATATGTACATATTATGTTATAATTATGATTATTTAATATATATATGTATTTATTTATTTAATTAATATTTGATTATTTGTTTTAACATAATGTTAATTAAAAAGCTTGCAAGAGTTTATAATATTAGTAAAAATAAATCATATTTGTCATGAAAATTGGATATTAAAGTTTATCTAGATGCAAATAGTCTTGGTAATACTAATAAAATTTATTTAGATTTTATTTCATCGTTATTTTAATGAGAGATTAAAATATAATTATCTTACAGTGAAATAACTTTTTGTTCATTAGAGCAATTTGAATATTTTTAAATTTGATATATACCTAAAGTACAACTAAAATATCTGAAATAATTTAAATATTTTGTTAATTTAATATGTGCCAGAAGTACATCAAAATTTAGTTAATTTATATCAAAACTCTTATAGGATAAAATAAAGTATGTGTTAAAAAAATTGTACATACCAAGATGATAGCTTGTTTTTTATTAATTGAACAAGATGCACTTAGATATTGCACATTTTTATTAAATAAGATAATAAGAAGATTGATACATGAAAATATCCAAAATAAAATAAAAGCATCATATGATGAAAGAAAGTTTATAATAAAACTTTTATTTATTTATGATTAAATACAATATTTTAATTTATTTCATTATATTATTTTAAAATTATCATCCTTTAAAATTTATGTGATCAAGTAGTGTATTATATTATTTTATTGCAATTTATTTTATTTTTTTTAAGAATATGTATTTTTCTCATTTATTGAAAATTTTCAAGAACAATGAGGAAGAGATATGTTTAACAGATAGTGCAATAACATATACTATATTGAGAAATAGAAAATATCTTTCTAATATGATTATGATGGAAGCAAATGTTAATACAGTATCAGGTTCTGCAAACTTGATGGAAGGCTCTGAAAGAGCTCATATCCTCTTAAATAATTGAACAAAATTCATAATTAATAATTCATTATTGTCAATAAATCAAAGAGGAATTTGTTAAATTTTAAAAACATATGTTATAACGGGTACCATATTGAGACTTATAATCACAACGGTTTATAATATCTTTATATTATATCAATAGTCTCAAATGAAAAACAAAATTTGGAAAGATTACCCATGTTATATTCTGGTTTGTACTACACCATAATTAGTGCAATCGAAATACATGTAGTAATGAACTAGAAGTTCGTTAATAAAAATATTTTTACTATTTGACATGACTAGTTGGGTCATCTCGAATCAATTATGAAGCGTAAAATAACTGATAATTCAAATGACCATCCTTGAAAGAACCAAAAAATTCTTCAATTCAATGAATTATCATGTGCTACTTGTTTTTAAGGCAAATTAATTATTCGACATTCATTAGCAAAAGTTAGATTAAAATCTCCTGCATTTATGGAAAGGATTCGATGGAATATATGTGGGATTATTAATCCACCATGTGGATCATTTGAATATTTTACAGTAGTGATATATGCATCCACACGATAGTCAGATGTGTACTTATTATCAACTCGCAATCTCGCATTTGAGAGATTACTTGCACAAATAATTAAATTATGTATACAATTTTCAGATTATTCAATCAAGTCTATATGTCTTAATAATGCATGTGAATTTACATATCAAACTTTTATTGATTATTGTATGTTAGTTATAATAACTATTGAAAGACCAGTTGCCTATATTCATGCATAAAACAGTCTTATAAAATCATTTATTAAACGTTTCTAATTAATAGCAAAACTATTACTCATGAGAATAAAACTCTCCATCTCAACTTGGGGACATGTTATCTTGTATGTAGCAACACTGATATACATTAGACCAACATCATATTATAAGTTCTCTCAATTATAGTTGACTTATGATTATGAGCCAAATATTTTCTATTTAAAAAATTTTAGATGTGTGGTTTATGTTCATATTACTCAACCACAACACACTAAAATGAGACGTCAAATAAGGTTTGGAATATATATTGGATATGAAACCTGTTTTATCGTTACGTATTTTGAACCGTTGACTGATAATTTATTTACAATATGGTATGCAAATTATCATTTTAATGAGACAATTTTTCCAATATTAAGGGAAGAATACAAAGCAGGTGGATCATGAAATTATGTGGAATGCATCATCTGTAACACATCTAGATCCTCATACTAATCATTGTGAGTAAGAAGTACACAGAATAATACATTTATAAAATTTGGCAAATTGCTTGATGTATTTACTGACCTTAAAAGAGTAATTAAATCACATATATCAACTGCAAATGTTCCTGATATAACTAATGTACTCATAGGACAATTTACTACAGTTAATGAGTTTAAAACACACATGAAGTGTAGTAGACTAATTGGTTTCAAAGATAAAATTCCTAAAAAAAAGAAATAAATTAATCAACAAGATAACCTAATTGAGGAGACAGAAACTGTTGAAGAATCTAATGACATAACAATGAATAAATCTATAAAAGAGATTGAGGTACCTGAAAATGATAATAATGAAGAGATTTCAATAAGTTATACCATTACAGGAAAACATATGAAGTTGTAAAACCTGTCAAATACAAATAGGTATTTGTGCGAAAACGAAATGAAAATAATGAAATTGTAAAATATAAAACAAAATTTATAGCACAAAGATTTTCACCAATATCTGATATTGATTATAAACAAACATATTCTTCTATAGTGGATACAACAACTTTTTAATACCTTATAAGTCTTGCAGTACATGAAAGACTTGATATGCATCTTATGAATATTGTTATGGCCTATTTATATGGTAATCTTAATAGTGATATCTATATGAAAATTCTTGAAAGATTTAAAATCCCTGAATTACAAAACACAAAATCCTATGATATTTATTTTATCAAGTTACAAAGATCATTATATGGTCTAAAACAATCAAGATGAATGTGGTACAATCATCTGAGTAAGTATGTGCCCATGTGTCTTCATAAAGAAATAAAAAAAATAGATTTGTTATTGTTGATGTATATGATGATGATTTAAATATTATTATAACTCCTAAAAAACTTGTAAGAGTAATTGATTATTTGAAACATGAGTTTTAAATGAAAAATCTTGGAAAAACAAAATTTTATTTTAATTTACAAATTGAGCATTTAGCTGATGATATCTTAGTACATCAATCAACTTACATAGAAAATGTCATTAAAAGATTTTATATGGGTAAAGCATATCCATTAAGCACACTAATGGTTTGTGAGGTTATTTGATGTGAAAAAAGATAATTTTCGACCTCGAGATGATGAATAAGAAATTTTTAATCTTGAAATACCACATCTTAATGCAATTGATGCATTATTATATCTTACTAATACTACACGACTTGATATAATATTTTCGGTAAATTTATTGGTAAGATATAATTTTTCTCAAAGATGAAGACATTGAAATAGAGTTAAACATATCTTTTTGTTATATCTGAAAAACAATTGATTTTGGATTATTTTATTCAAATAAATATGTATTGAAACTAATTGGTTATGCTGATGCAAAATTTTTATCTTACCCACATAAACTTTAATTCCAAACAGATTATATTTTTATGAGTGGTGAAACTGCTATTTTATGGAAATCAACAAAACAAATTTTGATTGTTACATTTTCAAATCATATTGAATTAATTGCAATTCACGAAGCAAGTTGATAATATGTATGATTGACGCAAATGACGCAACATATTCGAGAAACAAACAGTTTATCTGTTAGCACAACAACTTCTACAATGTTATATGAAAATAATGCAACACGTATAACACAATTAAAATGAAGTTACATTAAAAGAGATCGAACAAACATATTTTTCCTAAGTTATTATTCACGCAGGATCTTGATAAAAGCGAATAAATCGATATTCAACAAATTCGATGAAGTAATAATTTGGCATATTTATTTAAAAAAATATTGTCTATTGCAACATTTGAAAGGTCGGTGAGAGACATTGGAATATGTCGACGTAAAGGCTTGAAATGATATTTTCACGAATGGGAGAAAATACGCGTTATACTCTTTTTCTTGATTAAGATTTTGTCCCGTTGGATTTTTCTAGTAATATTTTTAACGAGACAACTTTATAAACATATTATACAAAAAATATATTCTTTTTCTTTCATTAGGTTTTTTTTTTCTAATAAGATTTTAATAAGATATATTCTTATAAATGGACATCCAAAGAGAAATCTTATGAAACATTATTTTGAAGTTTGAATTTTAGATGTCCATAACTCTCTAATTCTATAACTTTCCATGTAAATTAATTGTTAACTTTTATTGTGATTTATTCACACAATTAAACTTATAACTCATGACTCTTAAATACCTATTTATAAGCATATAAATAGAGATTTGGAGAATGAATAATTTACATATGAAAATATTTTTTCCAATTCTCTATTATCTTCTTCATCACTTTGTTACTTATATATATGTTTGTAAGGTGAATTTCACTCACAGTCTTCTAATTATATAACTCATAACAATTTGGTATCTGAAAAATTATTTGTAACATAAAGGTACCTCAATTATGTAAATTGTAACAACTCAGTACTTCAAAAATTATTTGTAATACAAATGTACTCCAATTATGTAAATTGTAACAATTAAGTACTTTAAAAATTATTTGTAACATAAAAATATTTCAACTTTTATTTTGTAACTAAATAGTACTTATGTCTTCAATTATTAGAGTTCATTTAACATTGTATTTGGAAAAAATGCTTTTCGGAAATTTTTTTTTTGTATTTATAACTTTTTTGAGTTTTGAAAATTATTTTTGGTAGATACAGATAAATAAATATTTTTTCATAAACATATTTGAAAAAAAACAATTCATAAAAATTAAAAAAATTAGTCAATTAAATAAAAAAAATTCAAAACTTACTTTTGGAATACTTAACGGCATTTTCAAACATTTTTTAGTCTTTCTAACAAAAGTATAATATGAAATATTCAGATAAATTTTAATAAAAATAAAATTAGTTGTAATACTAAGTCAGTAAAATTGAAATTTATCTGATATAAATATTACAGCTAATTTTATTTTTATTAAAATTTATCTGATGTGGATATTTTATATCATATTTATGTTAGGAAAACTAACAGTCAAAACGGAAGTACTATTTAATTACAAAATAAAAATTGACATAGTTTTGTATTATAAAATAAAAATGGAAGTACTTTTATATTATAATTTATATAATTAGAATATTTTTATATTTTAAATAATTTTTAAAATATTGAATTGTTACATGTTATATAATTGAAAAAACGTTAAATTCACTCGTATTTGTAACAATTATTATTATTATTATTATTATTCACTTACCCAAACAGCGTAGATATTAATCCAAAGCCAATTGAGGTTCTCACTTTCCTCTGCTTTACTCATTCCCGCGCGGCTGCGTTTTCCTCTATTGCCTACTGCGCGCCTCCGTTTACTTCCGGTCACACTCACTCTGTTGTCATGACCATCGGCGTCGTAGCAAACGCTGAGCTATCTCGTGTCTTTGCAGCGTCCACCGGACCTTCTACTGAATCCATACTCACTCCACCTCTTATACGAGGTCTTGCATTTAAGCGCTTATCCAGCGGACCGCTTCTATCTGTTGCTGCTGGAAACAAGAGCAGTGTATTTTCATTGTCGAAGGACAGCGCAGATGGTGCTGCAGGGCTTACTTATAAAGACGCCGGTGTGGATATCGACGCCGGGTCTGAGCTAGTTAGGAGAATTGCAAAGATGGCACCTGGGATTGGAGGCTTCGGTGGTCTTTTCCCACTCGGTAAAGATTTTGCCTTTCTTGCTTTCTTCCCTCAATTCTTTATCGTAGCCTGTTGAATTGTGGTTAGGAGCCTTATGGCGACAATCAGCAAAATATATTATGTTTTGGTCGAAATTCCCTATGCTTGCTTCCTTCATTAAGTGCCAACAGTTTTCTGTTCTTACCTGATATGCTTTACTGCCTAGGATTTTCATAGAAACATAATATGTTTACTTGTTTTACCACTTAATAGAAGTCTTAGTATTAACATCTGGAAAATTTTGGTCAATCAAATTTTTTTTTCATTCTCCAGAATAGGGAACTTAGGAAGTAGGAAGAACGGGATTATTATGTTGGTGATCATTCACTCAGGATGATTTTATTGTGGGTCTTTAAGGTTTTCTTTTTATTCTGATCATGTTTCTCATGAACAGGTGATTCTTACCTTGTTGCGGGCACTGATGGTGTAGGGACTAAACTTAAACTTGCTTTTGAAACCGGAATTCATGACACTATTGGGATTGATCTGGTAACATGTGAATAACAATGTGTTTTGCTACCAGTGATTTCGCGTCTTAATATGCTTCCATCACAGGTTGCAATGAGTGTCAATGATATTGTTACCTCTGGTGCAAAACCGCTATTTTTCCTTGATTACTTTGCTACAAGCCACCTTTATGTTGATCTGGCTGAAAAGGTAGAAATAATGCTTGTATGATTTATTTGTTTTCCATAGTTTATATATCAATATATGTTACGTATGCTGCAGTTGATTCAATTCTTCTTTTTTTCATACGTAGGTTATAAAAGGCATAGTTAATGGTTGCCAACAATCTGACTGCACCCTCCTAGGAGGAGAGGTATTCTTACAATTTTGTTTATGTACTTTCTGCTAGTTCAGAGTCTGAGGGTTCTACTCATTTTAAATACTTAATGTCTTGCTGGCTAATGTTGCACATAGGTATGATTTCTATCATATAGAGGAAGGGAGTTGTGGTTGTGTATTCAAATAGGCAATTCTTTAGAATTCTCTGCTTTTATGTCAAATTTTCTTATGTAATTGATGTTGCATTTTCACGTCTTCTTCCATTCTATATGTTAGAAAACTAATACAATGCAGGACTTGGAGTGAATTTTTCTCATATATCAAAAGTCGATGTTCTCATTCTTCCTGCATTTCTACATATAAACCTAAAAATTTTCTCAAAAATGTAAAGATTTGCTTTGACATTAAAAACGAATTACTTTCAGACTGCAGAGATGCCAGATTTCTATTCAGAGGGTGAATATGATCTTAGCGGTTTTGCTGTTGGCATTGTTAAAAAGGACTCTGTAATTGATGGGAGAAGTATCATGGCTGGGGATGTTATCATTGGTTTGCCATCTAGTGGAGTGCATTCTAATGGCTTCTCTCTCGTAAGAAGGTTGATGTTGGTTAAAAGATTCCTCACTTGTTTGTTCATATATTGAGAATATCACATCATTTGAATGAAATTCTACTTAACTGTGGCTTCTTATTATTTTCCATAAGATTTTTTTTCCATAATGTATATATTCTTGTATTTATAGGGTTTTGGCTCGAAGTGGCCTCTCTTTGAAGGATCAACTCCCTGGTGAAGGCATTAACCTAGGGGAAGCTCTTATGGCTCCAACTGTGATATATGTCAAGCAGGTCAGGCATCAAGATTTATTTCTTTTTGCTCATTATTATGGCTGTTGTAATTATATTGATTGCTGGTTGTAAGTTATTTTAAAATAATTATTTTCTTTTCTAAAAAGGTTCTTGACTTAATTAGCAAGGGAGGTGTAAAGGGCATAGCCCACATCACTGGAGGTGGTTTTACTGATAATATACCTCGAGTTTTTCCAAAAGGCCTTGGAGCTCTTATCTATGACAAGTCATGGGAAGTTCCAACTGTCTTCAAATGGATCCAAGAGGTAAATTTTATTATACGTAGCATATTTAGTTCTGATATTAGGTTGAATCATGATTCGCTTACACCCTATAAGAATTTGCAAGAGTTCAAAATTTTACTTTTTGTTGTCTATGAACTGGCAGCACATGGAGAGTATCTGTTAAAAACTACAAGACTGTTTATACAGTTATGGATGAGACTTGAAAACAATATTTGTAGCTTATAAGTCAAGCATGTCTAATTTTACAATTTAAATTTCTATTTGGTGCTTTACTTTTCTGCATCAGGCCGGAAAAATAGAAGAAGCTGAGATGAGGCGGACTTTTAATATGGGCATTGGCATGATTCTAATTGTAACTGAGGAGGTAGCCCTTAGAATACTAGAGGATGGACATTATAAAGCATATCGCATTGGCGAGGTGGTAACCATTGAAGGAGTGAGCTATTGCTAAAACATGTTTATCTCGATCCTTTGACAATGTTTTCATAAGGAGAGAAATACAACAGAGAGCTTAAGGCATTTTAACTTGAAATGTTGTACTATGATTTTGGTCTATATTTTTCTCCCTACAGCTACAGCTTCTTATTGTACCCGCAACTTTGTAACATTATTTCAAGGAAGTAAACTGTTTGGTTGAAAGTTGGAAATTGGAATAGTTGATGGTTTCTTGATTTCTCCTCCTTTTTTCGTTGAACAGCATTTACGCTACCAATTTCTTTGTGAACTTCCCTTGTAAAAATCTTTGGTAATTCACTTTTATTAATTCAATCGTAAAAACCAGTTAGTACGGGAACTGAGAAGAATACATAAACATTCATTCCAAAGCAAAACTGTGTTAACCATTCAAAAACTGAAGATATCATCATTGCCCGTAACCCAGAATTTGAAGGTTTTGTGCGGCAGTGATCACCAATTGCGTCCGTCACATTAGACTGGAGTTGGCTTCCCCAGCAGTGAACCCTTCTTATTCTGCTGCCGGTTGCTATGGATCGCCGGTTGCTGAAAGTTCCGTCCTTTAGCCAGTGCTTGGCCATACTCAACTTTGCTGCCATTGTTCTTGATCTGACTCATCTGCTGGACGAGCGAGATTCGCTGATTACATTCTGTATGATTGAAGTTCCGAGATCTTTGAACCTCTTTCACTCTATTCGCATGATCTGTTTTCTTCTTCTCAGGCTTCAAGTTACATTTGTACTGAAAACCTTGCTGCCCAACATTCAACCCATACAGATTAGAGAAAACTCTGGACTCAGACAAAGTGGCAACCATGTTTCTTGGCGGATATCTGAGTGGAGGCACAACTATCACCGGCATTTGTTTCACGCACTTGCTCGAGGGTTCTGAATGTAGCCCGTTGAAAACCGACAAGGAAGGGGCAGGATTGTTTTCCTTGCTTGACTTCTCATTGCGGCGGAGGTCTGGCCTGATTATTTGATTGCAGAATAGCAATTGGTTATGTCCAAGCAACCCAAAAAAAAAAAAAGGAAAAATCTTATCTACAAATACCAACTAGACATATTGACAAACAGATTGCGTTGATTTATGATTACACAGCTACACCACTAAGCTTGTATAGGTAAAAAACAAAATAGTACCGTATTGGGGATTTTTGTTGAAGATGGAGGTCAAGTATTCTCCAATCAATTCCTTTCTCCTGAAGAACTACTTCTCTGGGTCTGGCCGACCCAAATGGGTTTGATTTCAGCTTTTGCAGTCGTTGAGCTTGAGCTTCTTCTTCCTCCTCTTTCTCCACCTCATCTGCCCAAGATGAAACTGTTATTCGACCAAACTTGCTTTCACTTTCTGCCATCTCTCTCTCTCTCTCTCTCTCTCTCTCAACTTCAACGTCTATTTTGCTTTTTCAAATTCAAAAAGTTGGGAGTTTTGGCACTCAATCTTAGGCCTCTCCGTATTTAGCTAGTGGGAACGAAGATGCAAGGCTTTTGGCATTGGACTATGAAAAACATTTTTTGAAAAAAAAATGGTGCATTTTTAATTTTTTTTTTAATTTTAAAAACTCAATTGTATAAATATTTTTTCTATTGAAAAAAATATTTATAAAAAATATTAAAAATCTAATTTTAAAACATTCAACAATAATAACAAACACTCAAATAGTTCTATAATTTTAAAAATGGTTAAATCATATGTGACTTGTATTTGTCTCTTCTTCACTTTAATTTTCCTATTGAATTCAACTTTTAGTCTATATTGTCTCATTGTATTTTAGAAATACTAGTTTTTCATTAACATACTTTACATGTGATTATTAAATATCAGACTTGTTATTAATTATCATTTAGTTTTTATATAATTTTTTTTGTTTTTTAATAATTTATTTTGCCTTATTTGAAATGTTAATTAAGTAATTAATGTTTGAACTAAATATAAAGTTATAATGTCACAACAATGTTAATAAACTAACTTTATTTCAATATTAATAGAACTATTATTCATAGATAAAGTTCTAATGCTACTAATATTTAGGATGATGATGCATATTTATCTCAAATATTAAGAGTTGTATACAAAATAAAGGTATTGTAAATGATTATTAGATATTGGACTTTATGATATTTTATTCATTATAAATTATAGAAGTGTATGTTTATCACAGATTTCATCAAATTACTAATTTGTCTATTATTATGAATTATATATAAAATATAGATAATAAATAATTTACGGTTATTTTGCTTGTCCCTCCTATTTTCACTTTTATATATATTATAATGATTTGATTAATAATTAAGATAATTATTAACTTACATTACACGTAATAATTAGATATTTGACTCGTATTATAATTTATATGAAAATTACTAATTATTAATAGTTATATATATCATATGGTTATTTTGCACGTCTCTCTTATTCCCAAATGATAATAATTGGATTCACAATTTTTAAATAAATAATAATAATAATTTTGTAATACAAATTAATTTTAATTATCATGTAATTAAGATTTAAAAATTGGGACTCGCCATTTTTAAATAATTTATAATAATTTTATTCAAAAAAATTAATTATAATTACTTTTAATTATCATGTAATTAATACTATAATTTAAAATTAATCTTTAATAAGGTAAACTTTTTTTTTTCTATTTAATATTAGTTATCTATTTTTTTATATATAAAATATAGTTATTTAGTCCAATCATAATAGAATTGGACTTATAATTAATAAATTATTAATAAATTAAATTATTAAATAAAAAAATTAATATAATTAAATTAATTTTTTTTTAGTAAAATTGTATGTCATTTTTATTCTTATACAGTATAATATAATTTTTTATCTCTCAATTAATATTGACATGACTTACCGATAATTGAATTGAATTGAACCAATTGATAATTTCCCAGTGGCCCTAACTATCTATAGATGCGTGCGGAAATAAACATACGAACAGCATAAACATAAATTGGAGTAGTTTTTTGTGTGCTTAGAATTCGCATGAAGAAAAGAATCAAATAGGATGGAGAGTGGAATATGCTATTTTCCAATGTGAATGGTGGAGAAACCATCCAAGATTAGACTTTTTTTTGCATTTGATTTGATGATTCACAAGAAAAGATTGTTGCGTAATTGCCCATTTAACTTTATTAAGCATATGCATAATATATACGTTTAGCCTTAATATGGGAGGCATAATTCCACCACTCCAATCAACACAGCTAAAAAAGGAGAGTGTGCTGTTCCCGTCCATGAAATGTGGAGTTCGAATCTCTTTAATTAATATTTTTATTTGAAAAAATAAAAAATAATTTCGAATTCGAATTTATAAAAGTTTAACACTTTTATGGATGACGTAAATTGGGACCCAATACAACGAAATAAAAAAAGGTGGGGGTGCTGAAAAATCAGCTACGCTAATTAATTGATCAAAATTATGTTTGTTTTGCAACATCACGTTATTAACCTTATTTCTTTACTTTGCAAAATATTGATTGATCAAAATCAGCTACATTACTTTCGTCTTATAATTGATCAATAATAAATATATTTTATTCAAATGGGTTTTTTTAAATAAAAAAAATAAAGTAATATGGTAACAAATTCACATTCAGGAAATGAATTTAAATGATATAATTTAATTTTTTCTTATGCACTAGTAAATTGATATTTGTCAAAATTACATAAAAAACACCAGAGCCTTATCCTTTTACTGTATTAAATTATTAAATATGAGATGTAGTAAAGTAGGGTTTTGTTGTCTTTTTTATGGTAACGTTTTAACAAACAGCAACCAAGTTACCGAATCTCAGGGCGGAGGAAAAAAAAAAATGTTTAAATACCTAGTTGGTAAGTCTTCGAGCTCCGCAGTCTTTTCTCCTCCCTTAGGTTTGTTAAGATTTGAAAGCAAGTTTACAAGGAAATTGTGCAAGAGCCGCTTTCCCGCTCCGACATTAATACAAACATTTTGCCTACAAACGGCAACAGAAGGCAAACACCACAGCGAAAGCAGAAGCCAAAGCCAAAGAGACGCAGAGAGAAGAATGAAGTACGTGCTGGTCACAGGAGGAGTCGTGAGTGGGCTCGGCAAGGGCGTTACGGCCAGCAGCCTAGGCGTCGTCCTTAAAGCTTGTGGTCTCCGGGTCACCTCTATTAAAATAGGTTTGCTTTAGTTCTATATTTAACTGTAGCCTTTTTACCTATTTTTGTTTTGTCGTCCGTTTGATCTCTACGTCCCTAAAACATTAAAGGGTATTGCTTGGGGTATTTGGTTGAATAAAATTTTTTATTGGCTAAGGTCTGCTGTTTAAATTTATTGATGTTGCTCATTTGACGTTGGAATTTAGTAGTTCGGCATTTGTCACATCTTATTGAATATGATTTTTTTGTTTATGCATTTTCTTCTTATTAATCAATTTGGTAGTTGATTTGTTTCTCATAGGCAACTAAACAATTTAATTTTTTTCTTTTCTTAAAACAATAACAATTTGCTTTTTACTATCTTATACTTCACATAATAATAACTGTATATGTCTTGCAGATCCTTACTTGAATACTGATGCTGGTACCATGTCTCCCTTCGAGCATGGGGAGGTTTTTGTTCTTGATGATGGCGGAGAGGTTTAATCCTTTTGATTTGGTTTTCTCTAGGTTTTCTCTTTCTATATATATATATAACTTACTTTCTTTTAATTGTCTTTTTCTTTCTTTTTATGAGACCATAGATAGAACTATTTATTCATCTTTGTGTGTGTGTGTGTGTGTGTGCACATATATAACGGTTCTAGTAGAAAAATGTTATACTGATCAATGCATTAACAGGCGTAATTAAACCTTCGTTTTTCTTAAAAGGTTGATTTAGATTTGGGTAACTACGAGCGGTTCTTAGATGTGACACTTACAAAAAATAACAACATTACCACTGGAAAGATATTTCAGGTACTGCAACATATTGAATGTATGTACAAAGTTGTCATGTTCTGAGCTCTCCTGATATTCTGAATAATTGATTTTGCTTGACATTAAACAGTCTGTCATTGAGAAGGAGAGGAAAGGTGATTATCTTGGAAAGACTGTTCAGGTGATGCTTTGTAGTGACTAGATTGTCCTTTGTAATCTATAACTGGGTTACACTTGTAATACTTGCACGTGAAGAGCATAGGAAACTCACACAAGCAAATTTCAGGTAGTTCCACACATAACTGATGCCATTAAGAATTGGATTGAAAGTGTTTCTGCCATTCCTGTGGATGGAAAGGTGGGCCCTGCAGATGTGTGTGTGATCGAATTGGGAGGAACTGTAGGTGAGTTTCGCATAGATTGAATGCTTTGAAAATTCTGTATCTGTCCTCTGGTTTTACATGGAGTGACAATATCTGCGCCTGTCTTCCCCTTTAGGTGATATTGAGTCCATGCCATTCATTGAGGCTCTGCGGCAATTGTCCTTTTCAGTCGGTAAGGTCATATTGTTATTGTTCCACCTGTTGATTGCGGATCTTTTGTTTTATGATTTAATTACTTGTTCATATCCTGTTATAAAATGGTGTGTATTTAACTCTGTTGCAAGTACCCAAGAAGATTCAGTTCAAGGCTTATAAACTTTTGGTTTAGTATTTTTTTAAAACTGTTCATTCTGTTAATTTGTGCTTCATTTGCATTATTGAATGTCATAATTGTTTGCAAACAACACAAGTCTTCTCTCAATTATTTATGAATGTCACGGTTAGATTATTTCATTATTTTGTAAATAATTTCCCTGTGCAGGACAAGATAATTTCTGTCTTATTCATGTGAGCCTGATACCTGTACTAGGTGTTGTCGGAGAGCAAGTAATTTTCAATGAATTTGCTTACTAATTTAAAGTTATTTCAATTGGAATTTTTAATTTGTTGATACTTGAATGATCATTACACTATGTTGTGCATGCAGAAAACCAAGCCTACACAACACAGTGTCCGTGAACTGAGAGCATTAGGCTTGACTCCTCATTTGTTAGCTTGTCGCTCTGCTCAGGTTTGTTGATTCACCAGCCAGATATGCATATTTTTGTGAATACTTTCTGAAATTCTTTGGTTCAAGAATCTTTGCAATATGTTTCATGGAGAATTGCTTAAACACTTCATGCTAGAGACCTTGTATCAATTTTTGTCATTTTAGTCCATACTGTTTGACAATGGGAGATTACCTGAAACTATCAAAGATTGGTCATCTGTTAGTTGTGTGGCCATGCTTCTTTCGATGGTTGCTTAATTGCATTAGTTAAGCTTACCCCAGTTTTATGCTTCCTTTTTTTGCAATTAATGTTTTGAAATCTGAGTGTGTGAATTCTGCCAGCTGGAACAAAGAGTGTCTCTGAGGTATTATCATGACATGGACAGCCTTGTATTTATTAATTTATGCTTAAAAAAAGCAGAAAAAATTGAAAGTGTTCTGAGAATAAATTTTTCTGTTTATGTTGCAGCCTTTGTTGGATAATACAAAGGAGAAACTTTCTCAGTTTTGTCATGTTCCGGTAATCTTGACTAACTTTGCTTATAGTCTTTCTAAATAATATGTTCTATTTATTTTGGAATAGCATACAATCTTTAATGATCTTTGCAGGCTGCTAATATCCTTAATATCCATGACGTTCCAAATATTTGGCATATCCCTCTATTACTTAGGGTAGGTTTTATGTAAGTTCTTTGGTTTCTTAGAAGCTTAACATTGTGAGATTTCTTCTATTCAATTTGTTTTGAATATCTCAGATACGCTTTTCTTTTACAGAATCAAAATGCTCATGATGCAATCCTAAAACAACTTAATTTAACCAGGTTAGTGTTTCTTTTATTTTTTTATTTTCGTCACCATGAGTTTAAGTATTGAACTTACAGTCGTATCAATCTCAGCCCTTTAACAACTTTTTGTGTCAGATGCAATGAAGCTTAATCATAAATATGATGCTTGCTAGTTGCTAGATCTAACTATTTTAGTCGATTTCTTTTTTTCTTTCACCTATTATACTTATTAGGACTGTCTATGTCACACCATTTTGTTAGGACACTAGTTTGAATTTTCTGAAGGTTTTTCGACAAAATTAGCCATAAAATATGAATGACTTAGCGAAGGAAGGTTGGTCATGTTGGCTAACTGGACGTAATATTCTAAATTCTATTCAGCATTGCAACACCTCCTGATTTACATGATTGGACTAAGATGGCCGAGACTTATGATAACCTCACCAAAGCTGTAAGTTTTATCATCAGTTAGCTTGTAATTCTCTTGTTTGATAAATTCCTCCTTGTTCCTGAGATGAGACTAAACATGTGCAGGTAAGGATTGCAATGGTGGGGAAGTATGTTGGTCTGACAGATTCATATCTGTCTGTTGTGAAGGTGGGTTATTTGACCAGTTACTGAAAAGCCTTATTTTTATATGGATTATAGGTTTGCTTTTTGTGTAAACTTGTGCGTTATTCTTTCTTAACTATGATCTAGATGTTTTTGAAGGGGTAGTTGATGCATTTTGCAACTGTTTTCTATTATGTAATCTAATTGAAGAATGGCACATTCACTTGTTTGCATAAAATTATGTGCTTTTCTTTGTTTGTTTCCTTATATTTACTCATCAAGACTGGCCTAATGAGCTGGAACTGATATGAATTGACAGGTTTGGTTACTCAAGATCTAGGCATCACTGAGTTAACTTCTTGTTATCATTATAGGTTTGGTTGCTTAAAAGTATAGATATAACTGAGCCAAATCTCTTCTTATTATGTCTTGCTGTGCTTCCAGGCACTTCTACATGCTTGTATAGCATGCTCATTGAAGCCATCAATTGATTGGATTGCAGCTTCAGATCTTGAAGATGATAGTGCAAAATCGGTAATTGAATAATCACTAATTGCATGTAGATTCCTGTTATATGCCTTTATGGAGAGTTTTCTCTAATACATCTTTCTATCTTACAGACACCAGAAGCTCATGCTGCTGCATGGGAGACTTTGAGGGTATGCTTTACACTTCAATTGTAATGTCTTTCTCTCTTTTTTTTTAGGTTCCAATATGCAGATATCCTTCTCCTAAAGTTTTTGGCTTTTCCCAATCATACTTGTTGAAGAACATTACTAACAATGACATATAGATGTTGCTGTTGGGTTGGCGCACCATTTTATAGCCTACGCCTAATGGTTATAAAAGTAGACTAGATTGGGTAGAAAATGGAAACAAAGTCAGCTGTCGTGAGGGTTTTGAATTAGCTTATTCTAAGCTGTTGTCTTCTCTAGCTGAACATGTTGCAACCGTCCCTTTCTCTCTCTATGATTTCTTTTCATTAAAGACTGTGCTGCTAGGGTCTTGAGTAGAAACCAATGTATTTTTAATGTTAAAGAAAGAAAATGGGTTTGGGTTAGCTAAGACTGTACTTGTACAGTTGTACCTTCTGTTTTCCTCTTCATCGATTTTTGATAAAATCCTCATATGCAGAATGCAGCATGTGTCTTAGTACCGGGTGGGTTTGGAGATCGTGGTGTGAGGGGAATGATACTGGCTGCCAAATATGCCAGAGAGAACAATATTCCTTATCTCGGGATTTGCTTGGGCATGCAAATTTCTGTAATTGAGTTTGCTAGATCTGTAAGTAATTTCTTCTTTTATGATGCTTTATTTTACAGCCACACGACCCTAGTCTAATTATTTGTTTTAGGTTTTGGATTTGGAAAAAGCTAACAGTGAGGAGTTTGATGCCCAAACATCTGATCATGTTGTAATATTCATGCCTGAGGTATCAACCTATCGAACATTTGCTATTATTTTTTGCTTAAATACATGCATCTTTTTTATCTTTTACCGTTTCGTCATTTCAAATTATGCTCAGGGTTCAACAACACACATGGGAAGCACAATGAGACTAGGATCTCGGAAGACAATATTCCAGACTCCTGACTGTATTACTGCTAAACTGTATGTGATTATGTTTTTGCTCATAAATATGGCAAATTTTTATGGAGCTGTCTTGCGTTGGTGAATATGAGTTGATTCATTTCTCTATTTTTGTTCATACTATCTGTCCTATAATATACGAAAAAGGTAAAAGTTCATTCATTTGCACATGGGATGCAATCTCTGTATGTGTTGACTATAGAAGCACTGTAAACTTGTATGTTAAAAAATAACTGCAGTAGCAACATAATTTAATGCTATAGAAGCCAAAGGAGCAATTATAGATATTCATGAAATAAGTATGATTTTTTTTCTTTCCTGGTTATTTTATTTGCTGATGATACAGAATGAATTTTCTATTTATATGAATATTTGCAGCAACTTATTTTAATTTATTTAATTGATAGGTATGGTAATCCTGAATACATAGATGAACGACACCGACACAGATACGAGGTTAGTTACAAGATTTTGACAAGGGGGAATAAAGATGCTGTATTAACATTGTAGTTTATTAATTATAAACATGACCCATGTATTTGACCATAAATTTCTTCAGGTAAACCCGGAGGTAATTGGAGTTCTTGAAGAAAGAGGATTAAAGTTTGTTGGGAAGGATGAAACAGGAAAGAGGATGGAGGTATATTTCAATCCAATTGACTTTCTTGTTTTTGTTCTAATGTTTTTCTCTTGTAGCTGATATGTCTGACATGATCAAGTTCATGCTAGCTGCTTTTCTTTCTGATAAAGAGAGTAACTGAGTTTTGTGCTTAGAAATGCTATTGAAATTTAATCATGAATTTCTTATGTCCTGCAGATCTTAGAGCTTCCAAGCCATCCTTTCTATGTAGGTGTACAATTTCATCCAGAGTTCAAATCACGCCCTCGAAGGCCGTCGCCTCTGTTTTTAGGTATCTATTTTCATCAATTGAACTGTTCTGACCACTAGCTTTTCCTAATAACGTGTTAGGCAAAATGGGAGTAGAAACTGTCTGCGGAGAAAAAACAACTGAAGCAGTTTGAATTAGGGGAAGATTAGTGCGGGCTAAACAAATGTTTAACTTACACAACTCTGATACATGCATTTTTTGCTTGTGCATTTGTTGGTCATTGTTCTTCCCTTACTGTTTCTTTTGCATTTAAATTTTATCACGCAATTATTTCTTTGCTGGCTTAATATGTGAGACATCGTCCATATTTACAGAAGTTCTCTTTCTAATTGAAAATGGATAGGATTTTTATTGAATTTGGTTACTTTATAATGTTATTTTGGCATTGCAATGTAGGTTTTATATTGGCAACTACAGGACAGTTAGAAAATTATCTTAAGACTCAGCAGAATGGGGTTTGATTTCCTTGCAGCTTCACAATCAAAGTTTAGAAGGTACTCTTTTTTTATTATCTAGTAGTTGCGAGATTGGATATCAAATGAATGTTATTCAGTCGATCTCATGCATAATTTAACAGTGATACAGTGTCGAAGTGAACATGAGGGGGCCGTCTAGCAGCGCAGCCACTGACAGAGTAGGATTAGGTTAGGCTGGGTAATGTGGAGCCTGCCCTATTTCCTTTTGTTACTAATGTAAACTTTGTCGGATTTTCTGTTTGCTGCCAATGAGTCTCTATAGGCAGGCGATGCTGTGTTTGTGGCACTTCTTGCATAGAGTATCTCCTGATTATGAATATGAATTACATGCATTGGTAAGTGGATACAAAATATCTTCATAACCATGGTCCATAATCATAATCAAATTAATTAAGAACAAAAATTGCAAGAATTATTATAGAATTCAGCTGAAGCATGCCGGTATTTACAAAATGCCGCAAATGCCTCTCTTACAAAAGAAATAAGATCTCAAATTTCTCAAGAAACAAAACCAAGAATAGATAAAGAAAGAAAACTTATACCCGATGGATGGGGATATGAAAAATAAAAATCAATTGGTGCCTCTATTGAGCATCTCATTGTATTGCAGATAAGAGATTTGTCTTTGGAGCTTCATTTGCTCATAGAACTTAGCTATAAACTCCTCAGCTCTCGAATCAATCCCTTTCTCCTCCTCAGGTATATTTCTCTCACATTCTTCGCACTCATATTTACATTCTTCATCTTCCATCACCTCCTCTCTATCTGTCAAGAAACTTATCCTCGCTCCAATATCTTGACGATGATCACCGTCGAAATCATAGTCGAAATCGACCTGAGGGGTAATACAAGGGAGGTTGAAGCGCAAGGAGGCAGGCCTGTGCATCTTGACGTGAAAAATGGGAGTTTCATCGAAGGAGAGCTGGCGTTCTTCGTAATGGAAGTGTGGGACTGGGCGAGGCGTAGTAGTGTGGGCTAAGCTTTTAAGAAACTTGGAAATAACACGTAGCTCTACCATTAAACGTCTCTTGAAAACGCCACCTTTTCTTGCCCATAACAATGCCAGACGCAGGATCTTCCATGCTCTAATTGAACCAACATCGCCACTATTTCTTGCCATCTTCTCTACTACTATAGAAGTATTAGTTGCAGAAAAGTTTGTTCTTTTAAACTATTTGGTAGTTGAAAAACTGAAAAATCTTGCCCAAAGATCTTTTCTTTTTCGGAGTGAGATTTGTCGGGTATCGAATTAATGGTGATGATGAGATCAAATAGTATATATATAGATGTCTGTGTTTTTCAATTTCTTTTTTTTTAAAAAAAAAAAAAAAAAGATACGCGGCTTTGTGGAGAGAGAAAGTTACGTTACTTTTATATGATAAGTGACAGAAAGTTTTCTATTAAAAAAAGAAATAAATAAAAAAGTGAGAGAAAGTTGTTTGGTGTGGAAATCTAAACTATGGTCAGTAGAGTCCGGTTGGGGTGGGACACGGCTCTACGCGGGTTGTACCGTTGTACGCCTAGCTGTAGTGGAGAGTTCTTTTTCTAGTACTTCAAAAAAATAATGATATTTATTATTTTAATATAAATTATATAATATAAATATATAAATTGATAAAATATAAATATTTTATTACATATTAAATAAAAATTTTAAAAATACTAATCTAACTCTAAGAAAAATTTTAGTCTTTTCTTTTTTTTTTTAATTTTTTGTTAGTTACCATCTTTTTTAAATAAAATAAGGAGTTGTAATTTTTTTGCCATTATTAATCTAAAATCACTTATATATATATATATTAATTTATTTCTTATAGTTATTCTACATAAATTTTGGTTTTTATTTTACTTGTTTTGTTTTTTTTTTAATTTTGTTATCTTATTGTAGTGTTTGATTTTATCGTCTTATTATAATATTTTGTTTTCTTCGTCATATTGCGGTGTTTTTATGTATTACGATTTATACATATAATATATTTGATTATAGCCGTTAGCTTATTGTAGAACTGGAATAATAAATATTCTAATCACTATAATATTATCAAATTTATATGTTTTAAACTGATTTATTATATTATTAATTTGGACGTTGTGAATGTTTTTACTGCTTTATCATTTAGAATTTTTAGCGAATTTATATATATTTTTATTGATATATTACAATTTTGATAAAATTAATTTTTTTTTTAAAAAAGTAAAAATTAGAATAAAAATAATTGAGATAAATAATATTTTTTTTTATTCCAAATAGGATTTATAGAAGAAGACAAATGATTGGAGAAAAAGAGGTCGCATCAAACATGAACTTTAACACTGTTTCTGGTTGGATTCTTTTGTCTTTCTATGTAAAGAAAGAAACACATACATAATTTCTTATTGACAGGTTAACGACCTTTTGTACAAGTAAACGCTTGCCCTTTAATGTGCTTCTCTATATGCTTCCGGGAAATAGGATCATATGCAACTGCGAAGAAAGATCGGCTCCATCGTCATTCGCCTCTCTCTCTCTTTTTTTCCTAAAAAAAAAATATAATTATCTTTTATTATATCTCCATATTTACATGAATTAAATCAACTAAACCGCTTATAAGTTATAGAAAAAAAAAATAGTTCGAAATTATTTATTAATTTTAATGAGTTGAACTCGAAAATTTTATTAAATTCGAACTCGAATTTAATACTATTTGATTTGTTTACTCGCGAACGTGTTCATTTAAAAAAATTCACAAATATGTTCTTTTAAGACTCGTTTATATTATATTTTGTCATTATTAGTTAACGAACAAAAGTCAAACTATTGTTAAGCATTATAAACGAGTTATTTACAAGCCGAACTTAAGTCGCTCATGAGTTTGCGAATTTTGAAACGAACCATGCTCAAACTCATATATTAAATCTCAAATTGAACTCGAACCGAGCTCGAATTTGTGATAAATTTAAACAAATTAAACCCAAATTATTCTGTATTTGGCTCGACTCTGTTCAATTATAGCCCTATATGTTTCTGAGTAGATGTTTATTTGAAATTTTTATCTTTATTTCAAAATGATTGATATTTTACCATTATCAATAGACATTAATTATTTTTTAGCTATTTTACTCTTATTTAATAATTAAAATGGAAAATTTTATTTTAAAAAAAATATATAATATAATAATAATAATGGGTAGAGATCTAATGTTCATATATCAATTCACTTTTGTTTTAAATACATTTCTTAATTTGACTAAACAATAATGATGAATTATGAGACAAAAAGTATTCACAATTTTAGTTTTTATATCGTTTGGCTTTCATATCACAACTTGTCATGTGGTTTTTTCTAGTTTAAGCAAAGCAATCCAGCTATACCCAGCTCTCTTTTTTCATTTTTGGCTCAATGCATAGTATGCATCAAAAACCACTTCTACACTAAGATTTATAAAGTATAAATTACAAGAAATATTAGTAAAAAAAAAAAAATCTCCAATGGATTCTCTATCTCTAAAATTTAAAGAAAAGAGAGTGAATTTGACTCTCTAAATATACATAGTCAAACTTTACTTTCTATTTCAATTGTAATAAATGCATTTTAACTTTTTATGCTTGTTCTTTTTTTATTAGTGTATTTTTTTTAAAATACTTTTATCCTTCTTTGTAATAAAAAATTATTTACTTTTTTTTAATAAATACTAATTTAAAATACTTTTAATTATATTAAAGATGCTTTTTAAAATAAAGAACATTGTTGGAGATGCTCAAATAAGGCAAAAATTTACTCTTCACATGTTTAAATAAATACACAAACTTGCTACGGCAAATACATTTTTTTTTTTTTGTATTGCTTTTAACTCTATTCAAAATTTATTATAAGCAATAAATATTTCATTAATTAACTGATCATCCATTTCTTATTTAAAAAAAATTGAAATTAACTCTCACGACAAAACATTTTGGTCGCTAAAATTAACATTGTATACTTTAAGGAGAATCAAATTGATTAATCTAGTTGGATTGGAGCCAATGTCCTAATTAAGTTTTATTAACAGTCGAAAATGGAAGTAATTAAGAAGAACAGTTTAGTATGAGTTGTAATGGAGATCATATCCCTTCTAGAATAGTTTTAGAACCAAGAAATTCGCATTCCCATTCTGAAACAAAGCCTAATTAAGAAATATAATTATTAGTAACATTTTAGATGTGTCTTCTCTTTTAACAAGTCTTTCCCCTCAATGTTCTCCGCCTCTCCCTCTTCCCTGCTCTTCGCAGGATAGAGAGAGAGCCCTCCGTTATCAAGAAAACTTCCATTGCCTATAACCACCCAGAGGAGGCCATTTTCTTCTCTTATTATGGACAATTATTCATCAAACACCGCCGTATGCGGTACAATTACCGCCACCAACAAGACCAAGAAGGGTGCTGATCATGGTGACTTCCGGAAAAAGAAGAAGCGTGGCCCCATGCACCTCCTTAGGATTGCATTGTACATGCTTAAACTCGGCAAATATAAGAAACCTAATTCTGCCCCAGCTCATGCCTCCTGGACCAATTTTGTGGGTTGCATGCGCCCTTTGCATGTCCAGACTCACGGTTCTCCTCCACCGCAGCTGACGGAGCCACCGCCTCCGCCCAGCCCGATTTCTGAACATCGGGAGGTTTTCACTCCGCCGATGTCACCGGGTCAGGCAAGCACATGTTCATCATCGTGCGGAACGAGCCAATATGCATCGGCGCTGAATCTTCGGGAGCTGGATCTGATAGATGAGAGCGATGAAATGGAAAATGAAGATGGGTTATATGGAAATGATGAAGGCGATGAAATGATAGACGCGAAAGCTGAGCAGTTTATTGCTCAGTTCTACCAACAAATGAGGATTCAAAATGAGGCTTACGCTCACAGTCGCTACAAAAGGCTGAATTAATAATTAAGAATTATCAATTTCTAACGTAAACTTAATTGATTATAAATTAACACAATTAATTGCAATGGATGAACGGGGAAACTTTGGATTTTCTTTTAATTTAACATCTGGGTGGCGGTGGACTGGAGGATTTTTGACAAGGATATAGCTGGAAGCAGAGATGGAGTAATTTTTCTTTCTTTCTTTTTTCCTTTTATTTAAATTATTATTATTATTATTTTTATTTTTATTATTAGTTATATTAATCTTTCTGTGATTATTTTGTATATTACGGTTTTGATTTGAATGAAAATAACGTTAATCAAAGAAAAAAAATGGTCCAGGGTATATATATGGCTGGAAATCTGGGATATACGGTTATCGTCTTATATTGTATGTTGTTATTTCCTTTCCTTTACTTTTTTTTTTTCATTTATTTATTAATTTCAAGCATGTAATTATTCTTTTAATATATGAAATTCCTCTTTTTTTTAAAAAAAAAAATTATGAGGTTACAACATTTGCAATTTCGATTGAAGATCAGACGATGAATGGGCTATAAGATTTTATGTCATTGATATATAAGGAGATGTTAAATAATATTAATAACATGAAATTTTATTCTACACAGAATAGCATGTAATGAAATGTTATAGTTAAATGTGAAGCCCGGATATATCTTAGCTGTTCAACCTAATACTGATAATAGAGCATTTCAATAGTATTTTTTTTTTATTTTAAAGAACATTTTGATAGAATAACAAATATTTTAGAATAAATACAGAGAGTAAAAATATTTTTATATGTTATATTTTTAGCATTCATTTTACTTTATCTCATACCAGTTTATTTTTCTTACTTTATCTGGTACAAGTTAATCCCTCTATTTCAAACCAATTGGCTCTTTTTTGGTTCTGCACTTAGATTAAAAAATATTTAATAGAGTTAATTGTAAAGGAAAAAAGCAAAATAAGACTAATATAGATATATTTAAAATTAGAAAGAGATATATAATTTTGCAAAACTAATTAATATAGATAAAATTAATACAAAGATAAAATAGAAAAGAAAAAAATAATATTGCATTGTATACATAAAAGTGATAATTAATTAAATTTTTTTTAATTGAAAAAAAAGATAATTAATTTGGAATGGAATGAAAAAGTAAATGACTTTAGAAAAGTAACAAACTACTTAAAATATAGAAAATGCAGAGAAAGTGGAGATTAATTAATTTTATTAAAATAAAAAGTGAAATTTAGCTCTCTAAATATAGAGTTAAACTAACTCTTTATTTTAAATTTTAGAGATAAAGAGTTTATTAGTAACCCTATAAAAGAAAAAAAAAATCTATTAAAATTTTTTTTTTTGTGAAATAGTTCTCTAAAATAAAAAACATGTCTTATATAAAAAGTCTATTAGGAATGCTTTTAAGAAGCTACTTGAAGTTAATTTCACCAAAAGTTATTATACTTTCGATAATTTGCGTAAAAATAATTTTTTTAGTTCTTTTTTCTCATAAAAATATTGAGCGTCATATTTTTTTCCATAAACATCACTTTCAACAATTCTCACACCCAAATGCTGGACAATGATGTGGTACTATAATTCTTTAAATTTGTTGACGTGACATCTATACGGATGATAACGTGATATCTATACGGATGATAACGTGATATTATATGTCAGCATTCTGTTGCCACGTTATCAGTAATTCGATGAGAAAATTCTCGCACCAGATTGCTGACGTGGACAAGAATGTGACACCACATTTTTTTAAATTTGCTGATGTGACATTTATATAGATGCTAACTTGGCATTACATGTCAATATTTCACTGCCACGTTATTAGTAATCTGATAAGAAAATTGCTGTAAATAATTTTTAAAGAAAAAAATCAAATTTAGTAATTTTAATGAGAAAAAAATAAAAAATAAATAAATGTGATGCTTACATCTTCTTGACCGTTAACGAAATACCATAAACTTGGTTGTATTTAAACTTTTTCGTTTTTCAATATATGCGGAATTGGAGGATCGAACCTTAGTCTACCTCAAATGTCAAATATGAACTTACCACCAAGTTATAACAGTGGGTTCAGCCTATCAAGATATTCTTTTGCTAATGATACATTTTAAATCTTTGGATTAAGCTTAATAATTATAATATTACTCCAAAAATTATTTGTTAATTTTGAGCTTAGTCTAATGTGAACATTATTTCAGACAAATCATTAAGAAAAATTAACTGCTTCCAGATAATATATCCTCTTAAGTCGATTTAAACTCGAGACGTATATAGGCTCCAGCTCAGTTTAGTTCAAGCCATGTTCTGCGAGTCCGAGTCACATAGAGTAGTAGAAATTTTTTTTTTTTTTTTTTTTATGAGAAAGCATAGAGTAGAGTTAAAGCCATATAATCTCATTCTCACACATAATAAAACCACATGAACCATTGACATGGGAACTAATAGGTTCACTCCACCAGTCATTTTCCCACTGAGTTCCGCAGGCCCCAAACCCATTGACAGATCAGACCCAAACTTTTACTAGGCCAAGGCCTAGTGGGTATCATGGGGCCAATATCCACCCACTTTCCTCATGATGTCATCCAATTTCTTTTCATTTTTAATATTCCGATTCCAATTTGACTTTTTCGCCGCCTCTCTTTAATTTTTGATGCATAAATAAACAATAAAAGCATATTTTTTTTATAGGGAAGATTGATTATTTATTTTCATATGAATTAATCAGATGAAACAGTGATCGGTATTAATTAAATTAAAATTACAAATCAAACTCATCAATCATTAAAAATAAAAAAAATTATACTGACTCGTTTATGACAATGTTAATCCACAATTTCTTTCAAAAATTCTGTCCCAAAATTCTTTTTTAAGTATTCATCCCAAGAAAAAATGAAAATCCAAAAATTTGCAATGCTTTCATGTCTTTCTCTATTTTGAACAGCGTACATAGACAACAGACAAGGGTGGGTAGCTTACCATCTTGCCACATAGGCACGGAAGAGCACCTTTGATACGGAACCATCCGACCTGTAATGATCAGAGCCGCAAAATTTTTCCAAGCTAGTATCCATGTATGATTTGCGAGCACTTGTTCTTGATCCATCGCAGCCCCTTCTTTAAAGAAGTCTTGACCTTACCTTCTACTGTGTAAACCTTGTACTTAGCAATCCTCTTCTTTCTCTTCATCTCAGGATCGGTGAAACCCCAGGGCGTCGACGAGCTTCGACTTGGCCTGGTTGCTGGCGGCGGCGGATCGGGCGACTGCGTCCTAGTCGCGTAGATCTGATTACTGGTTCCAAAACTCTTCCCGCTTACAATCTCCAACCTCCTGTCACCACCGTAATACCTCTGACCGGAACCGTAATCGTCCATCACAATAATCGTAGCTTTGTAATACAGAAGCTGAGAAGAAGAGAAAAGGGGGATCCCGGAGGGAAATTTTAGGGTTTATAATGGGACAATAGGTGACGTTTTGGAAAGAGACGAACCGCATAAAGGGAAATTAAAATATTGCGGAGGAGAGCGTCTTTTCTTAATTTATTGAAGGGCAATATTTGGGCAGAAAAATTTTAAATAATTTATAAATTTATATTAAATTTATTATTTAATTATTTAAAAACAGTTAAAATCTATATATTAAAAAAAATTTATAATATTATCTTTAATAAATTAATAATATTTTAAAACTATTTTTAATTATAAAAAAATAAAAATTAATTTTCTTTTATTGTCAAGTAATTGCTTTATTATTATAATAGTAAATATAATAGTATTAATATCCATTAAATTATTAATAAAAAATATTTTTAAGTAATATAATTAAATATTATAATATATAATAATTTTATTTTTAAAATAACTAATTTTATTTTTTAAATATTTAAATATATAATAAAATTGATTGTATATATTTGATTAATAATAAATTATTAATATTTGATAAATAATAAAATTAGAAATTAATTGTTAAATTAATGGATTGTAGTTCTTGAACCAAATATAAGTATAAAAATAATTATATTATCAATTTATGGATTTTATAATGAAACTAAATGGTGAAATTTTTAAAATTTATATATTTAAAACCTATAAATTTTAAAATTTCTCGATGTAGATGAGGGTTAATTTTATTGGTAATCTTTATATTTTTAATAATTTGCTTAAAAATAATTTTTTTAATATTTTTCCATAAAATCTATTAAAAATTATTTTTTTTATAAAAATTACTTTTGATAATTTCTTTTTTGACAATGACGTGACAACAGAATACTGAAATCACATTATTATTCATGTGTATACCACATTAACAAATTTAAAAAATTATATTGCCACATTATTGTCTGTATTAGTAATTCAGTAAGAGAATTACATAAAATTATTTTTATGTAAATAAAACGAAGCAAATTTTATGAAAAAAATAAAAATAAATTATTTTTGTACTATAATAACTTTTAGAGAAATTAACCATTCAGACTGTGTTTGAGGGCTTTTGGCTTTTAATTTTAATTTTTTATATTTAGGAAGCCTACGATGGGGCTTGCTGTCAGTATTCAATACTTATTTTATTAAATTTGTTGGTTAATAATTAATTATTAAAAAGAAAAAAATGTTATGAAATATTATTTTAAAATTTGTATTTTAGATGTTCGTAGTTTTTTAATTCTATAATCTTCTATATAAATAAATTGTCAAATTTTATTGTGATTTATTTACACAATTAAATTTGTAATTTATAACTCTTAAATGCCTACTTATAAGTCTATAAATAGAATTTTGGAGAATGAATAATTTATATGTGAAAATATTTTTCAAATTCTCTATTCTCTTTTTCATTTGTTTTCTTCCTTTGTTATTCATATCCTAATTACTTATATTTATAATACATTATCAGTACAAATTTTCTTCATAAGGTAATAAAATATGTTTTATCTATAATTTTTTATCTATTATAATTGATAACGGTGAATAAGTTTGAAAAATTATTGCATGTAAAAATGATTTATTGTTTATTTTGAAATTCTATTATGTTTTATGTATATGATCATGATAAAGTTTTATATGTCATAAATTTTTCTATTTTTATTTGTGTGTTTATATCTCATATTTATCTTCATCTTCTGTTATGTTGTATATATGATTATGATGAATTTAACTTCTCTTTTTTATTTATACATTTTATATATTTCATATGTTTTATGTTATTTTATATCATATCTTATTTATATATTAATATTTATGTATATTGCATTATTTTTAGGCCATATACTTATATATTGTCATATATTTTATGTCATTTTTATTAGTTAACAAGATAATGAAATATTTGATATTATTTTAATATTTAAAAATTTTTCATAGTCCTATTATATTAGTATTTGTTGTGTTGGGATTATTATTATTTACATTCATTTTTTTAACTTTTCATATGGAATGATTTTAGTGATTGTCAAAAACATGATTTTTATTAATTGATATAATTATTATGTACTACTTATTTTATTCTTTTCTTTGGTCTAAATATGCTTGGAAGAGACAATTTTATTGGAAAATAATCTAATATTAAGAATTTGATATTTGATAATAATTTCATATTTCTCTCTATTTATAACAAAAAATTTAATAATAGTATTAATAATTTGATTAATGTATTTATAAATGTGTCTTAAATATATTTAATTGGACCTAATAAATTGTAATGAAATGACCTTAATTTGGTATTTATAATTAATTGAAATTAAAATATTAAATGAAAATTATTAATTGATATGCATATGTTACTATATATACATATTAAGTTATAATTATGATTATTTAATATATATGTATGTATTTGTTTGTTTGTTTGTTTATTTAATTAATATTTATTTATTTGTTTTGTCATAATATTAATTACAAAGCTTGCAAGAGTTTATGATCTATGATATTAATAAAAATAAATCATATTTGTCATTAAAATTGGATGCTAAAATTTACCTAGATGTGAATGGACATGGTAATACTACTAAAGAATAAATTCAAGAATTTAATCAAGATCTTTTAAAAAAAAAAGAATTTAATAAAGATAAAGCTAAGACCTAGATTTTCCTTCGTCATATCTTAATAAGGGATTAAAATATGATTATGTCACCGTGAAAAACCTTTTTATTCTTTGGAATAATTTGAATATTTTGAAATTTGATATTTACCTGAAGTACAACCAAAATATTTGTAATAATTTAAATATTTTGTTAATTGAATATATACTAGAAGTATATCAAAATTTAGTTGATTTATATCAAAATTTTTTGAAGGAGAAAATAAAATATGTATTAAAAAAATTACACATATTAAGATGATGACTTGTTTTTTATTAATTGGGCAAGACACTTAGATATTGCATATTTTTTAAATAAGATAATGAGAAAATTAATTCATGAAAATACCAAAAATAAAATAAAAAAATAAAGCATTCATATGATGAAATAAAATTTATGATAAAATTTTTATTTATTTGTTCTTAAATACAATATTTTAATTTATTTGATTATATTATTTTAAAATTATTATCTTTTTATATTTGTGTTATCAAAAAGTATATTATATTATTTTATAATTACTTATTGCAATTTATTTGTTTTTTTAATAATATGGATTTTCCTCACTTATCGAGAAATTTCAAAAACAATGAGGAAGAGATATGCTTAGAAGATAGTTTAACAATACATATTATATTAAGAAATATAAAATATTTTTCTAATTTGACTATAATGAAAACAAATGTTAGTACAATATCATGTTTTGCAAACTTGATAGAAGGCTCTAAAAGAACTCATATCTTCTTAAGTAATGAAACAAAATTCATGATTGATAATACATTATTATCAACTAAATCGAAGAGAAATTTGCTAAAATTTAAAAACATACGTCATAACGGGTACCATATTGAGACCTATAATAACAACGGTATAGAATAAATTTATATTACATTAATAGTCTCAAATAAAAAACAAATTTTGAAAAGATTACTCGCGTTATCTTATAGTTTGTAGTACACTATAATTAGTACAATCAAAGTACATGCAGTAATGAACCAGAAGTTAATTTATAGAAATATTTTTCCTGTTTGGCATGATCAGTTGGGTCATCCGGGATCAATTATGATGCATAAAATAATTGAGAATTCAAATGAGCATCCTTTAAAGAACCAGAAAATTCTTCAATTCAATTAATTCTCATGTGTTGCTTGTTCTCAAGGCAAATTGATTATTCGACATTTATTAGTAAAAATTGAATTCGAATCCCCTACATTTCTAGAAAAAATTCAAGGTAATATATGTGGATCCATTAATCTACCATGTGGACTACTTAAATATTTTATGGTAATGATAAATGCATCTATACGATGGTTACATGTGTGCTTATTATCAACTCATAACCTAGCGTTTGCAAGATTACTTGCACAATTTCTATATTATTCAATCAAGTCTATACGTCTTGATAATGCACGTAAATTTACATTCCAAGCTTTTATTAATTATTGTATGTCAGTTGGGATAACTGTTGAAAAGCCAATTGCCTATATTCATATATAAAATGATTTTGCAGAATCATTTATTAAATGCTTCCAATTAATAGCAAGACCATTACTCATAAGAACAAAACTCCTCATCTCAATTTTGGAACACACTATTTTGCTTGCAGCAGCACTGATACGCATCAGGCCAACATCATATCATAAGTTCTCCCCATTACAGTTGACTTATGGTTAAGAGTCAAATATTTTCCATTTAAAATTTTTTTGGATGTGCAGTTTATGTTCCTATTGCTCCACCACAACACACTAAAATGAGACGTCAAAGAATGTTGAAAATATATGTTGGATATGAATCTCCTTCTATCATTAAGTATCTTGAACCGTTGAGTGATAATTTATTTACAGTATGGTATGTAAATTGTCATTTTAATGAGACAATTTTTCCAACATTAAGGGGAGAAACAAAATAGTTGAATCATAAAATTATGAGGAATGCATCATCTATAACACATCTAGATCCTCATACAAATCAATGTGAGCAAGAAGTACCAAGAATAATACATTTACAAAATTTGGTAAATCAATTGTCTGATGCATTTACTGACCTTAAAAGAGTAACTAAATCACATATACTAGCTGCAAATGCTCCTGCTCTAATTGATGTCATCGTAGGACAACTTGCTACAGTTAATGAGTCTAAAGTACGCCTGAAGCGTATTAGACCAATTAGTTTCAAAGATAAAATTCCTAGAAAAAAGAACGAAACTAGTCAACAAGATGATTTAATTAAGGATGTAGAAACTCTTGAAGAGTCTAATGATATAACAACAAACAAATATCTAGAAGAGATTTAGGTATCTGAAAATGATAATAATGAAGAGATCTCAATAAGTTATGTTGTTATAAGAAAAAGATGGAACTGAGAAAAAATTGTCGTCACAATATTTTTGCTTATAATTTAGCAATTAATATTATGGATGAAAATGAGGATCTAGAACAAAAAAAAATACAATTGAAGAGTGTCAAAATAGAAGTGATTGGCCGAAACGGAAGACGCAATACAAACATAATTAAATTCACTTAATAAAAGTGAAGTTTTTGGGCTAATAGTTAAAACACCTAAAAGTGTAAAACTCGTCGGATACAAATGAGTATTTGTTTAAAAAAGAAATGCAAATAATAAAGTTGTAAGATATAAAGTAAAACTTGTAACATAAGGATTTTCACAAAGGTCTAGTACTGATTATGAACAAATATATTCTCTTGTGGTGGATGCAATAACTTTTCGATACCTTATAAGTCTTGCAGTACATGAAAGACTTGATATGCATTTTATGGATGTTGTTATATCGTATTTATATGATAATCTTGATAGTGATATCTATATGAAAATCCCTAAAAGATTTAAAATGTCTGAATCACAAAATACAAAATATCGGAATGTTTATTCTATCAAGTTACAAAGATCATTATGTAGTATAAAACAATCAGAATGAATGTGGTATAATCGTCTGAATATGTACTTGTTGCAAGAAAGATATTGGAAAAATAAAATTTTATTTTGGTTTACAAATTGAGCATTTAGCTGATAGTATCTTAGTACATCAATCAATTTATATAGAAAATGTCTTCAAAAGATTTTATATGGATAAAGCACATTTATTGAGTATACCAATAGTTATGAGGTCACTTGATGTGAAAAAAATGATTATATTCGATCTCGAGAGGATGGAGAAGAAATTTTTGGTCCTAAAGTACCCATATCTTAGTGCAATTGGTGCATTGCTATATCTTACTATTACTACACAAATTGATATAACATTTTGGGTAAATTTATTGGCAAGATATAATTCTTTTCCAACATGAAAATATTGACATGAAGTTAAATATGTCTTTCTTTGTCTCCAATGAATAATTGATTTGAAATTATTTTATTCAAATAAATCTCCATTGAAAGTAATTGGTTATACTGATGTTGATTTTTATCCGACCCACATAAAGCTCAATTCAAAATAAGTTATATTTTTATGAGTGGTAAAATTGTTATTTCATGGCGATCAACAAAATAAATTTTGACTGCCACATCTTCAAATCATGCTGAATTGATTGCAATTCATGAAGCAAGTCGAGAATGTGTATGGTTAACGCAAATGACGCAATACATTGGAGAAACAAGCGTTTTATCTATCAGCAAAAGAACTTCTATAGTGTTATATGAAGATAATGCATCATGTATAATACAATTAAAAGGATATTACATTAAATGAGATCGGACAAAACATATTTCTTCTAAGTTATTTTTCATACATGATCTTAATAAAAATGGACAAATAGATATTCAACAAATTCGATCAAGTAATAATTTGACAAATTTATTTACAAAAGCATTGCCTACTATAATATTTGAAAGGTTGGTGAGAGAAATTGGAGTAAGTCGACTTAAAGACTTGAAGTGATGTTTTCATGAGGGGGAGAAAATACGCTATGTACTCTTTTTCTTGACTAAGATTTTGTCCTATTGCATTTTCTTAGTAAAATTTTTAACGAGACAACTTAATTTATATAAGTATTATACAAGAAATGTATTTTTTTTTCTTCACTAGTTTTTTTTTTCCATAAAGTTTTTTTTAGTAAGGTTTTAATGAGATATATTCTTATTAATGGACATTCAAGGGAGAATATTATGAAATATTATTTTGAAATTTGAATTTTGGATATCCATAACTCCTTAATTCTATAACCTCTCGTGTAGATTAATTGTCAACTTTTATTGTGATTTATTTACACAATTAAACTTGTAACTAATAACTCTTGAATTCCTACTTATAAGTTTATAAATAGAGGTTTGGAAATGAATAATTTATATGTAAAAATATTATTCCAATTCTCTATTCTCCTTTTCATTTATCTTTATTTCTTAGTTATTTATATTTATGTTTATAACAAAAAAAAAAAAAAATTTATTAAGGGATGCTTAGCTAATAGTAGGGTATGTTGAACAGTCTCGTTGTTTGTTGGCGGATCTTTTGATGTTTTTATTATTATTAGTTAAATTAAGAATTTTATATTTTCAATAATAATTTAAAGTTATGCGACAAATGCATTTCGAGAATCCTGCTGTCAAGGACTTAAGCGGAATCACCAATCAGTAATATAACCTGCAAGAAATTCATTTTTTTTTCATTAAAAACAAAAAAATAAGACTGAAAGCTGTGCAATGAGCACACGCCAGATGGAAAATGTTGATAAATTTAACCATTTATTTGAGATATATATAAAATAGATTTAACCTCTGTTTGGGTATATTTATTCATTAAATTATTAATGTAAATGTAATAATCTGATTAAGTGTTTATGTCGGAGTATTGATTTGTTTGAATTTTGAACTTTAGTGAGTATTAATTGGTGGTCTTGATCAGTAAGTGAATGAAAATATATTTGAAATTATATGTCGCCAAATCAGTTTAAGAGTTTTTCAAACAATTTTGGTTTGAATTTCGTTCTTTTTTTTTTTTCAACATGTATTTAATAAAAATAAAAATGAGAGTAGGTTAATACTGGATATTCATGTTATTATCAGTGATGAAATGAAAAGGAAGCAGCATTGTGAATAAAGTAAATTCCATGTGCACTGCCTTATTTGCCTGGACATTTGGAAGCCTCGTACGTAAAAGCTTCTCCTCTTCAATAATTCATGCAATTATTGGCAATAAGGATTCTTGAATCTCAATTCTCAGCTTAATAATAATAATAATAATAATAATAATAATAAAAGATGAATTATATAAACTTAATTATGGAGTTGGGACGGGTATGGCTCTTCAACTGAATAAATATGCATAAACTTTATTAATTGAAAAACATTCGAAAAAATGTTTCCAAAAAAAAAAGAAAGGACAAAATTGCAGACAGTTAACATGGTTCAATCGGAAGGAGTAAGTTTCAGGCAAAGATCGGTTTCTACATCCTGATCGGACAACGTCAAATTACCAGGAAATTCAACAAAAGGCGGCATTGTAGCAGCAACCCGCAATGGCGGAGCAACATAAATTCGAGACGAAGATGGCGGGAAAAGGAGGGGCGGCGGCCGTGACGACGGAAAATAACATGGTTTGGGCGGCCTGCTAAATTTAGCAGCTGCAGCAAGGCCATTGGTGGTAATGAATCCAGCATTAGGATGAAAAGAAGATGGTGATTTGACAGCATGCGAGTTGACAACCGGAGCAGCCGCCAGAAGCCGGCGATCATAATGGTATTGGGCTCGCCTCGCTCTCTGTCTCTCTCTTTTATGTGCATTTTGATGGCCTCCAAGAGCCTGTGAGTTGGCAAATGCACGCCGGCAAAAATGACACTCGAATTTCCTGTTTTCAGCTGTTTCATCCTTCTCCGTTAACGAGAATCCGAACAGTCTGACAGCTGTTGCGGACTTTTGTTTGGATTTTTCGGATGATGATGAGCTCTCTGCCATATCGGACACTGAGAGACGAGTGTGTTGTGCCATCTGAGATTGGATTTACCCTTATATTTATAGCAAGGAGTTGGGTATTTTTAATTCATGAAAGAATAATAATAATAATAATTAAAAATGCAATGATGTTTTTACAATTCAGGATGCTTTTGAAAATTTTAAAGGCAGATTTTAAAATTTTTTTAATTTAATTAACTAATTTTCTTAAAAAAATATCTAATTACTTATTTCTCTTTTTTTTTAAAAAAATTAAAAATATAAATCTTCTTTCTAAAAGCAATTTTTCTAGGCAAAAAGGGTTACTATAAGTTCTCTTTGGTAGAAACTTTATGTGGATAAGGATAGCAGTCAATCTCTTGGATTGATTTGTGTAATATCATAATTAAGCACGTGCTTGTTTTAAGGTTGTCTCAAGCATCTCATGTACAACCATATGTCGTATATTGGTTTGGCATAAAGTGCAATGTACATTAATTGTAAGATGTTTCCTCTTGAGTGATGCATATGTATATCCTCAAAATTTTATTTAAATTGGATATAAAATTATTCATGAATCAAATTTGCAAAATTAGTATAAATAAATATTTTCTAAATCAAGCTAAAATTATAGCACAAATTGAGTTTATATAGATTAAACTAATAAAAAATTATCATATATCTAAAATAATTTATATCTCTGATTAGTTTAATCTATATATATATATATATATATATACGCACACAAAAATATCTCTTTCTAAGGTTATCATCTTTCTTAGTTGACAATTTACTATTATCTTGGTTCCGTGAACAAAGCTATGAATCAGGTTTTGGATAAGAATTTTATTGGCCACAGATTTTTTCTTAAATTGTCTTTTGTGTTGACAGTAGCATAGTAAATATGCTGATGGAATTAACTGGACTTTATCATTAGTTTCAATAGTTAACTGCATTTTATCAACTGATTCAGCCAATGTTGGATTCATGATTTAATCTGTACATAGTAGGATGAAATTTCTAGGTAAATCGAATCTCTCGTATAGTGGGTTATTCATCCAAATGACAGAAGCATTGATTATGTTGACCAGGGCTTCCGCGGATCAAATCATGAATATCAGATATAATCACAACTAGCAGACTTTGCGGTCAGACCCATCAATACATGCATCTGTTCTATGTGTATGCCTACACAGTACACATACATCCATTCCGCTCGTGTATTCCAACTTCCAAATATAGTTTTAAATAACGGTTTTACATATTGAATTAGTATTAAAATTGATATAACGGTATCATATTAAATTAGACTATATTTTCTGTCGACATATTAAAATTTTAAAAAATAACTCACAAAAAAATTTTCATATGTTATCGATATCAGAACCGAATATTACATAATGAGTCCACACCTAACATATCATATAATATTTAAAATTATACTTCCAAGTACTAAAAATATGTAATTTGCATCCAAACGAATCCTTTATATATATACTTTTGATAAGGTATTAGGTTGCTACTCACTACATTGATCTATATTAAGTTGTCTTTGTTAAGGATCTCATGTGACGTTTATCAATTATTCTAGCTAAAATTAATTGATTACAGGGAAGACTCCACAATTTTGCTTTAATATACAATATAAAAGTGCCTATGACAATCGAGTACCGTAACTTAGTTCTACACTTCGGCCTCCGCCATAAAATAATTATGGCCCCACCAATCTTTCTATCTTTTAGAAATTCATTTTCGCTGCTTAATTTTTTAAAATATCTGCAACGCATATAAATTTATATTATTTTTTATTTATTTTTCATAAAAAATATTAGGAATTTATTTTTACGTTGTAAATTTAGATTTCTGACTTTTTGCTCATCTTAAGTTTCTGACTTTTTTCGCTCTAGTTTAAGAAATTGGCTCTGCACAAGTCGTTTCTCCATGTAATTGATTAATTAGAGGTTAAATCTCTAATAGTTAAATCATATATAATGGTAATGCTCATAGTCTCAAGAACATAGATGATGTATTTTTGGATAGAAGCTAGGTGATCAGGATATCCAGGAGGCCATGAAAGAGGAAAAGAAAAAGAGAAAAGAAAGTATTGATTACAAATGATGACTCATTTGAGATGAGAGAAAAGAAGCCAATTGAAGTATGTGACAGATGAGCTTACTATCTTCTGAATGGCATGTGAAAGGAGAAAGAAAGCCAATTGAATCATTTGACGTACTTTTTGCAAAACTATCTATGGACTGGAGTTCATCGACAGGATGGGTTGTCGGCCACTGAAACGCGCATGGATAATACATACACTCGCGCAAAACCTTCGCCCTCGGTGGAGGGTTTTTAAGGACGATCACAGTGTCTCCCATAATCCATGCTCGATTGACATTTCCTTTGCTCCAAAATTACAAATAGTACATAGCTGCTACCTTCAAGAACAAACCATTCAATGTGTTATAAGGAATCTTAATTTTCCTCATCTGATCACCTCGGACTTGACATATGGCGACCAATGAAATGTTGACACTTAGAAAATCAGAATAACGTCAGTCTCCTTGATTAAAATAGACTAACATTCTTACATCATGCCACTGTAAACTTAAACAGATATGGATATAAAATAAATTAACAAGCATCTGATATGAAAGGCATTGGTTTTCTTCCCATACACAGCAATGAGAAAAAGAAAAAATTAAGTATTTTGGGTTACTATTAATTAACAATTTTTATTGTTAATTGAGTATCAGAAAGAAATTGTTGATAATGATTTTCATTTTGGGTTCTTTTGAATTAGAATCATGTGTTTATCAATTGGGTTGCTGATGTTATATATGTGTATATATGGGACTTGGCCTTGCTGAAGAATTTTGGTTTCAGCAGCTTTATTTCATTGTCCATTGGCCAGGCGTGGTCACCCTTTCTCAATCTGATAACAGCTTGCACAATAATTCACATACCAGTGGGAAGATTCTCAGTGGCCTAAACAGTGGGTAGCTTAGCACCTACCACTGCCTTATGGTGTCAAATCATCATTCCCTGCCTATATATGTTTCCGGTAAGGAAAATCATTGAGTAGCAATTGGCAGCAATTCTAATCGAAACCTATCAATTCGACCCATTTATATTAAGATATATGTAATAAATTGGTAATTTAAATATAGATAAATCATAAATGAGTTCAATCTATTTTAATTTATTAATATATGAATGAATTAGGGCGGAATATAGGTATTCATTTAAACTCATATATAAATTTTTTTTTTTACTATCATCAAATTTTTATTAAATTTCTTATTAAAGTTTTTAGAAAAATTACTTAACATATTAATCATTTTGAACCAATTTTAATATGTTTAAATAAAAATTTTTAATATTATTTTTTTCTAAGTTTTTTATTAATAAAAAATAAAGTATATAATTTTACAGTTAATATATATTTATTACTGTTTTTACTAAAAAATTATTATTTTTACAGTTAAAAAATTAATTTTCAAAGTTTTTGATAGAATTATTTTTAAAAAATAATTATAAATTTAAACTGCCACATTTGCTTATTTAAGATATCAATTGATGCACATAAATCGAAATCAAATAAGTGAAGACAACCGAAAATTAAACGTATTGTGATTGAAACAGCACCAATACCATTAGAGTCTAACGACGGACTAAAAAAAAAGTGAATAATTAGTATACGGACTTGTGACGCTAAGTTATCAAGTGAGACCGATAAGAAAGACAAAATTGTAAATTTATAATTTATGGTCCAACAAACGAATTGTGAGCTGAGTATATCGAGACGTAGAGCATATTAAGACAAGTCTGTAAGTAAAATTTTATGTTAAAACTTATCCATTTAAAGTTCCAAATTGATGAATTAAAATCCAAATCCCAAATAAAATTTAACATTTTTATATATTAAATGGATACGATTGAGTTATGGTTAAATGAGTATAAATATTTATATGATAAATTAAATGAGTTATAAATGGGTTAATGGGTTGTAAACAATCCAACCTATTTATACTCAACTTATATCCGCCACAACCCACTCATTTGCCGCTCCTAACCTTAATACTGAGGTATATATATGCAATTAATGAATTTTGATAAATATTTTAATTAAAAAAAGTATAAATCATACACGGTCTCTCCAATATATCCATTTTTCTCTTATTGTCCAACTCTTTGATTGATTTTTTTTTTTCATATTTATCACATAAATGTTATTTTTAGACCATATTGTTATATCTAAAATTTAAAAAATCATATATCGCGTCACAACTTGCTGATGTAATTAATAATTGGTTGGTATGTCAGCAAATTATAATGCAATATATTATTCAAATTTTTAAAATAATAATATAGTCCAAAAACAATATTCAGGAATTATTCAAAATTTTGAAGTAATAATATAGTCCAAAAATAATGTTCAGAAGACAAATATAATTTAAGTCTTTAAAATATAAGCCGGTCAAGGAAACAATGAAAAAAAATGGATAAATTTAAGAGGCCGTATAGAGTTTAAGTCTTTAAAAAAATTAAACTATGTTCGATTTTTTATTATCAAATATTTCGAGGCAGAACTCAATTTTAAAGTTTTAAATTAAATTGGCTTATTGCACACCATGAAAAATTTATTAATATACTTTATATTTAGAAAAAAAATTTGGATGAAGAGAGGGGGAGAGTAGGGACTATAATGTGAAAAGTAAGAGTATGTGTTGAATGCTTTTCTAGTATCATGGGATAGCGAAGTACAATTGATGGGTCCAATTAGGGTTTTATCATTCATTCTTTGCCTGTCTGATTTTTGAAAACTTTAACATAAAACTTCCTGCGAAGGACACCTTATGTGGGGGACTTCATGTTGTGATCTTTTGCCAGCTTTTAGTGGCCTTTTTTGATAGTGCATGCTCTCCTGTAAAACTGGCTTACCACACAAATTTTTGCGGTTATAATTCTATCAAACATGTCCTTCTCAGCAAGGGATCAGTTTAATTACAACTCTTAAAGCCATTATAACTTATCTAAAACTGTTTGTGTTCATCATGTTTGATTAATCTCCCTTTCACCAAATCAAATGGTGATTTGGTTGATATTTTTATTTATGAAAAATATGGGAGATATCAAATTCGAATTTTTCCATCACCAACCACTAACATTGATAAGAGTTAAATATTTTTATGATGTGTGCAAATGTCGTATAAATTCTAAAAAAAATAATAAAAAAAAAAACAAAAGAATCAATATGTATAAGAAATGAAAAAAAAATGAATATCTAAACTTTGTTTATAACTTTAGTTATATAAATGGATTAAATAAGCTTTTTAATCTTTGAAAAGTAAGGCCCAACAATTAAGCAGTTTGTGTTCCGAGTTACCTGGGCTAATATAACTGTCGGCAATGGTTAAATTCAAAGATGAAAGGCACGTGTGATCATCCGCAGGATGTGCAATAGGAGGTAGATTGGGCTAGCCAATTATGTGATTTGCGCCCCTAGCTAGTAAATTTAGGTACAAGTGAAGTTCATCCAATTAATAAAGAGAATTGATTAGTCTAATACCAATATATATATATATTAAACTACATGAATCCTCTTGGAATTTAGTTAAGGTTTTTCAGTCCTTCCCAAAAATGTGTTTACTGAAGGTTTGAGCTCTGGAACTCTTCTCATAGCATGTATTATCAACTGATTCACGATCCTTGGATTTAGTACCAATATATTAATACATATAACTTTCAACAATTAAAAAATTAAAAACTCTCTAAAAAGTTCAAAATTGGTGACCTTGATTAGAGTTTGTTAAGTGAGTTTATTTAGCAATAGTAGAAAGAAAGCAATAGGGTACCAAGTGGGCATGATGAGATGAGGAATGAAGCTAGCTAGTGATGATTTATCCTTTAAATCATAAGAAAGGAAGGTAGCGAAGCAGATGTTCCAATTAAGCTGTACAGTTAACAGATATATACACTATATACTTTGTGTTGGTGACCCATTTGCACGCGAATGTCTAATCCTAGAGTTGCCCCAAATCTCTAGATGAAGATATCGTTGCCTTAATACGACAAACTCAAAATAAATATGTTGTGAATGGCAATGGACATAGAGCTAGCTCTAGCAACTATAGCAAGCATACTTTGTATATAGTGGCTACAGATGCTTGTGATTCACCAAATTTTTGGTGATCAAAATTATAAGATTTCGAATTCTAAACTCCAATTAGATCCTTTATATGTATAAAAAAATATATATTAATATTGTATTTTTATCAATTTCGGAGAAATTATTGTTCAATAAAACTCACTACAATGTTAAAAAAAAAAATCAATAAGATTTAGCTTAATAATACTGCTGATAATCAGATTTGTAAGTTTGAATTCCGCTGAATCCTATGTATTAATTTCTCAAGTATAATAAAAATGATTTTTTTAAGCCTTCGTTAATTAATTAAGCTTTAATGAATGTGCAGTTTCATTGTATCTTTTTTCTGCTAAACTTGGCTTTCACCTTAGCTCGTTAATATTCATCAAGCTTTTGAAGTTTGATGAAAAGAGAAAAAAGATGGCATACATGTATCAATCACCTTATAAGGATAAGGTAGTACTAAAAAATTCTTTACTAAAACAACATTGAAAGATTTCAAAATCTTTGAAAGGACCCACAAATTAAAGCTTAATGCCTCTTTTGTTCTTATCACAAGAGACATTAAAGCTTCTATATATTGAGCAAGTTACATGATCCAGCACCACGACTTTAATTAATGGCTATTAATTGATCCCCTTTAGCTTAGGTCAACCTCCCACACTACCTACGGTTTGTTTTGTAGTTGGTGCATCTATTTTTTTTCTTTAAATTGGTAACCAAATTAGTCTGACTAATTCACAGTGTACCAGATAGAATTTTAAAGAGACACAAAAATACTATCTCATGAGAGTTTTGAAATAGTTACATGTTTAAATTTCGAATTCGAAATTTCTAAAAATATTTAAAGATTTTTATATCTATTCATCATCCACTGTCTTAGGTAGGTAGTGCATCTATTTCTTAAAGCACTTTTAAGGCTATGCATGGTTTTATTCCGGATAAAAATGATTAAGTATTACTTATGTCATGCTACCTAAATCTTGAACATGGTATTTGACAACGGACATTAAACGTGCAACTTTAAACATAAGTGGGCACTCACATTATTATTCTTTAGTACTATTGAGTGAAGCTTCATGGGCCATCTCTTGATTATATCTATAAGCTGAACCATTCCGTAAATCTTGTGATTTGTGTCGAGGCATTGAGTACAAGATGTTCAATCAGGGACCCTTAGGCTGTTCCCCTTTGTTTTCTTTTTTAATACTTGTCCACTTATGTTGATCGAACTTAATTGCTAGCTAACAAGGGATTAATTTAATTTGAGGTAATTAAGAATATATATATATATATATTATTTTTATTATAATTAAATAAATTTATACGGTTGGATTTGATAAATGGCAAATTCATTATTATTTTAAAATGATTTAAACCAATTTCTTGCGTCAACACAACACCAATAGCAAAATCGGAGACATAAGTCTTGGCGTGATCGAACTGCTCTAATACCGGTTTCTCTAAATATAAAGTAAATACTGTGAGTATATATATAACAATTACAAATATAATGTTGTATCCTTATAATATTAATTATGTCTAACAAATAGATGAATATTAAAATATCAATGTTTTCCAGTTTAATTCAATATAGGACAATTAATTGAATTTTAATAAAAATCCATGATATATATACTTCCGTTCTTGATGATTTTTCTCGAATTCTTTGATCGGATTCGAAAATATTAAGGATTCATGTACAGCTCTAAGCTTAGACATGAGACACATGTAGGAAAATACATGTATATGATTATGCGTATTAAATAAATTCATCCAAACCCTGTCGATAGAGCGAGTCTGAGTATGTAATAATTGGGATGGAAAGTGTAGCCCATCATGTTCTTCTGCAGTGTGTTCAAACAATCATTTATACTTTTGAAAACTATAAAAGGATCCCATAATGGCGTTTAAGAATTTAACAACTTCATCTTAATTTATAACATAAATCTATATATATATATATATATTAATAATGTAATGTGATGATCCATGTTTTAACCTTGGGGTTTGTGGAACATGACTGCAGACAAATTGCAAAAACTCAAGTTTAATTGCAAAAACTTTATTTTACTTGTAATCATTTGGTGATTAGTCTGTGAGATTTTGACTTCAAATCTCCAATCATACTAGAAAAAATTTGCAACAGTTCATATCCTACATAAAGTTATTTTAAAAAATTATGAGTTCGCAATTAAATCCTAATGGGAGACTTATGATTGAATTAAAAAAAAAAAAAGAACACAATTTAATAGAGAATTTTACATAAAATATCAAATCTTAATTTTTTTTTTCAAAGTTACAAGGCACCTTTTTTTTCTTCTCTTCTTCCTGCTCTTTTCTTTTCCACAGTAATTCTGCAATTCTTCAAACCTTCATATGTTGATACAAATTTCATGCCTCCATTTGTTTAAGAAGCCATAGTTGAAAGCAACTACCAAACTGCTGAAATCAAAATCGAAACACTGACTTACCGAGTTCTTGAATTCAATAGTGAGTCTAAAGCTTATGTCTCGAGTTCTTGAAATCAATGATCAAATTGCAGAAATCAAAATCGAAGAAAATTGATGTCTATCTTACTTAATCGAAGAGCGATCTTCTGGTTTCTTTAGACTCATGGAACAAGCATGATTAATTTCACATAATTTCAAACGAGGCTTCTTTATCGCTGGCCTTTATTCTTCAATTAGATTAATCGAAGAGCTTCTGTGGTTTCGTTTGTCCCTTGCATTCGAAATGAGATTAGATGATAATTATTGTTTGCATGGTAAGAATAAAATCTTGATCGATAAAGCCTTTATCCTTTATTCCCAAGGCCTTGGCCTTTATTCTTTCGCTTGGAACTAATCCGCGAAATGGATAGAAACCTGTATGTTTGTGTATACACTGGAAAGATTTTTTAATTAATTTTCTTATTTTCTTAATTTTATTACTTTTTCTTTCTAAATATTTCCAAAATATTTTTAAAATATTTTCAATGCATTCCCAGGTTGAAGATATTTTCAAGATACACTCAAAATATTTATAAGGTATTTCCAAGGATTTTCTAAGGTGTTTCCAAGGATTTTCTAAGGAATTCCCAATATATTTCCAAAATATATCCAATGTGTTCATAAGGATACCCAATGGATTCATAAAGATATCCAATTCAAGTATATCCAAAATATATTAGAAATACACCAAATGTGCACTTTTGGTAACTTTTGAATAACTTTTTGAGTGTAAGATTTTTGTAATATTTTTTAGGAGCTTTTGGTAGTAATGAAAAAACTTTAAGTAGAGTTATTGTTGTAATATTTTAAAAGTTTTTGGACATTTTTAAAAAAATTTCAATTTAAAAAATGAAAAAGAAAAGATAAATATTTATAAAAATATTACCCCTTAAAATTTTGTTTTTTCAAAATTTTATTTTCACCGTATTTTTTTCCAAATATGGCCAAAACACATAAAAGTATTACGAAATTGACAAAAATCAAGATTTACTACAAAATCAATGAAAATTGAAATTACAAAAAGTTTATCAAAAATTTATTTAAAGTTTACTTTAATTATATCCAAAATTTATCTCATACTTACCAAAAAACTAATGAAAATTAAAATTATATAAGATTTACTCAAAATTTATCAAAATTTATCTGAGATTTAACCAAAGTTTACAATAAAATTAAAGAAAATTAAAGTTATAAAAGGTTTATCAAAAATATACTTAAAGTTTACTTAAATTATACTCAATATTTAATTAAAAATTAATGAAAGTTGAAGTTATACGATTTACCAAGGTTTATTTCAAAATTAATCGAAATTGAAATTACAAAAGATTTATTAAAGATTTGCTTAATATTTACTCAAGTTATATTCAAAATTTATCCAATATTTACAAGAAAATTAATGAAAGTTGAAGTTACATAAGGTTTACTTAAAATTTATCAAGGTTTACCTAAAAATTATTTGAAATTTACTATTAATTTACCAAATATTTAACAAAAGAATGTCTAAGGTTTATCAAAAGTTTGTCCAAAAGTCTACCCAAAGTTTACTAAAAATCCAGTGAAATGTTTAACAAAATAAATAACTTTAATTAAGTTGATTAAATACAAATTTATATATTTTCTTTGGTAATTAAAGTTTATCTAAAATTTACTTTGATAATTAAATTAAACAATGATTAAAAATAAATAAATGCATATATAAAGATAATTGGTGACCATACAAGTCAAATAAATTATTAATTTATGTTTAAAATGTAAAAAGCGGTCATTTTTTATCTTAATTAAATAAAAAAATTGTTAAATATACAGTAAATATAATATTTGGAAAGAAAAAACAATCAGTAAAAATGGAAATACAAAAAATTGAAGTGAAAACACGAAGACAGTTTCGGTAAAATTGAAATTAAAAACTTTGAAATACCGGTCTCATGTGAATTTCAGCAATTTAATAGGAGATTAAACAAGCCTGAACCCATTTTCGTTCCCATCTTTCGTGTTATTGGACTGGCCTCTAATTGCTGCATTCATCTAACATACGCTGGTATGGTCATGTCAAGAGTTTCTCTTTTCACATGCGATGCGAGCCGTTGATCCAATACCTGTCTCAATTCCATGTTAGAGCATCATTAACGCCTTACAAGTGAGATTGTAAATCCCATATGGCCACCTGTCGCAATTGTGATTGTAATTTCATGAATTTATTCATAGTTTTTAATTTTGAAAGTCTGTAAATATTGAAAGAAGAAAAAGATAATTTCAAATGAATAAAAAATTTATATAAATCATATTTTTATTATTTTATAATAATTATAATAATATATTAAAATATTAATTAAATTTCATAAATTAAAATTAATATAAATTCCAGAGATAAAATATATTTAAAATTTTAGTTTGAAATTTGTAGCGTTTAAAATTGCGACTTATAGACTGCGCAAAAGTCACCCGTAATCACCAATATGATCGAACGGCCCAAAACAGATCATGTAGCGCTTGATAACTCCGTGTCTCCCTACGGCGTAAGATAGCTTATCCTCGGCTTCCTGAGCTGTTGTCGTCCATGGATGCGCGTCGCTCCCCGAGCTTGGACCTCCCAGCCGTTCAAAATCTACGCATTTTCTCCATAATTCAAATATTTTGATTATTGGTATGTAATTTTGCTGTCTTACTTTCATTTTCTCGGCAATCTATAGTTTCAATCTAGTGTACCAGTAAAATTTTGTTCATGTTTCTGCTCGAGGAAATGATCACATCGATTTCGCATGAGCATTATCTTTTCCAGAATTGTACTTTAAAATTTCTTCACATTTCGATTGGATTGAGTTAGTTTCCGCATCGGATCGTTGTGGTTTGAGTGGAAACTTTTGGTGGGAAGTTAAGCTTGCGAAATTAGGAGAATTTAGGTTTCTGCAACCAACTGCGAATGAAAATAATGAATCAGATCCTTAAGAAATAGTGGAAAGACTATGCGTAACACGGTCTAATGGTGTTTCATTCGTATTCATGTGCTACACAAGTATTTTTTTAATAAAAAATTGGAAACTTGTATGCGGGGTTTTATCAGCAGTATATATTCAACAGAAATCATGTCCAAATTTATAAATATGGAAAAAGAAACCTCTGAAAGTGGCATGGATTCCTGTCCCGATGATATTGGTACTGTAGAGGAAATGCCAGAGGATACAATTTTGTCTCGGCAAACTTCTATCAACCTTGTCCCATTTATTGCACACAGTTTTTGTTTCGCAAGATGCTGCCTATGAATTTTATTGCAGCTTTGCAAAACAATGTGGCTTTTCAATCAGACGTCATCGTACTAGAGGGAAAGATGTTGTAGGCAGGGGAATCACAAGAAGGGATTTCGCATGCCACCGTGCTGGTTATCCACAGATGAAGGTTCTGATGATGGAAAAATGCTAAGGAACAGAAAATCGTCTTGATGTGGTTGTCATTTGTCAAGCATTTATGCGAATTGTTACGAAGGAAGATTTAGATGTTCCTGAATGGCGTATCACTGGTTTTAGCAACATCCACAACCATGAACTTCTGAAATCGATTGAAGTCCAGCTGCTTCCTACTTACTGCATCATGTCTGCAGATGACAAGAGTCAAATTTGCATGTTTGCAAAAGCTGGGATGTCAGCACGCCAAATGTTAAGGTTGATGGAGTTAAAGAAGTGCATTAAGTTAGGTTGTTTACCATTCACTGAAATGGATGTCAGAAAGCTGCTACAATCTTTTAGGAATGTGAATCGTGACAAGGATGCTATCAACCTTCTTCATATGTGCAAAAACAAGAAGGAAAAAGATCCCAACTTTCAGTACAACTTCCAAATTTATGCAAATAACCGGTTGGAGTGCATTCCTTGGTCCTATGCTTCATTTATTCAATCATGAGGTTTTTGGAGATGCCATAATATTTGATGCCACCCACCGTTTGGATGTTTATGACATGATTCTGGGGATTCGGATTGGGGTAGACAACCATGGTAGTACTTGTTTCTTTGGCTGTGTGCTCCTGCAAGATGAAACTACTTACTCTTTTTCCTGGGCATTGAAGGTAAGAAGGTGTCTTATAATTTGTTATAGATGTGAAAATCTTTAACTATTTTGTTCTGAAATTTTATATCATGCTTATTACATCTTGTACTATCTTTGTAAACCATCAAATGACTGTAGCTGTTCCATTCCAGTCTCAAGCTAACTGCATATAGTCTTTGAAGTCAAAACTAGAGGCATTACCTGAAGGTCAGACCTGTCTATACTCTTGCTCTTACTTTTCAAGAATTTCTTAAAGCATTTGATAATCTCCATTATTAAGAATTCCTCTGTAATACCCCACCATATAATTAGGAGGCCCTTCCTAATTATATAGAAAAATATTACAATGCATGAGAGATTAAAATTGGTTCTTGTAAAACAACTTCGCATCATGGCTATGATGACTTAAAGTAAACATAAAGAAATAATTTATGAAAGATGTGTTAATACAAAGCTTTAAAATATAAAAGTTAGGGCTCATACATGCCCACGATGTTTACAAAATCCATCAAAATATAACATTTACATGTGCTAAAGCATGAACAAAAACTAACTCCCATCCCAAAAGAAAATACACAAAATAAAGTTGTATCACCAACCCCAACAACTTGTCCTTCACTTTCTCTTTCTGTGGGCTTCTTCTATTATCAGCAGCTTACTGTCTACACCTGCGTGTGAACAACATGCTTAGTGGTACATAACAACATATAGGTTTAATTGACATGTATTGGTACCTAAAGCTCGTTGCAAGCTACCCCAAAATTTAGATGTAAATCGGGGATCCCTATCAGAAACAATAGAGACAGGCACTCCATGAAGTCGTATTATCTCATTAACATAAATCTTTGCCAATTTGTTCAGCTGGTAATCTTTTCTGATAGGCAAAAAGTATGCTGACTTTGTGAGCCTATCCACAATGACCCATATAGCATCATGCTTCTTCGGTGTTAAGGGTAATCGAACCACAAAATCCATGGTAATCCTCTCCCATTTCCATTCCGGGATAGTGATCGGATGCAACAATCCTGAAGGTACTTGATGCTCTACTTTAACTTGTTGACAAGTTAAGCACCTTGTAGTATAATCTGTAATATCCTTTTTCATACCTGACCACCAATATCTGCTTCTCAACTCTTGGTACATCTTGTTGCTTCCTGGGTGCATCACATATTTGCTTTCATGGGCCTCTTCTAGGATCCTCTTTCTTAGATTCTCA
>CATIWF010054060.1:0-22685 GCA_949630135.1 Balakata baccata
ACATAATTACAAGTACTTAGTGCCAAAACACTATCTAGTCAAATTGTCTTTTTTTAATATAACTATGCTAAATTTCCTTTATTTCAAATGTAATCATTTATTTAATTTCATTTTCAATATCTTGTGTCCTTATTTAAATTATAACTAGACACGTACGACTTGGTCCTATTACGATAAACCGACTCGTGTCAAGTCTATCTCGTGAATACGTTCACGCCAAAATCCCTATGTATGCATGTGTTTCGTGTGATAGACATTTATAAAATAAATATGTCCTAATGAAATGCATGTGATAATGCATGTATGGATGGTCTAGAACATTACATGTTGAGGAGCTTTTGATATTGTTGAATGAAAACCCTAATTTTATTCCCAAAATTTAATATTTCCTAGTGAAATTAGTGATTTTTTATGCCTAATCCCTGATATTCCTAGAATTAACTAATTTTAGAAGATCTAATTTTGTATTCGTGTGCAAATCAACGAATTTGATAGTTATCTCGTTGCATCAGTTGGTATCAAAGCTGAAATCCCGAGGTTATTGGTTCATCATGTCACTGAGAAGAACACAACATGTGAAGGAGGTGTATGAACGAGATCCAGAATAAAGTATACAAGGTTTGAAAAGTTCGAACAAAGGATGGAATTGATTGCGAAGAGGTTGAATGCTCTCATGGAAAATCAAAATAGGATTAATACAAAGCAACATGGTAATCTGGGGCGGAGCTAGGATAAGGTATCGGGAGGGGCCAATATAAACATGATATTATGGATGGTTTTGGTTTTGTTTGTTATGTCTACAATTTATTTAAGGTATTTTCTATATAATTAGGTTATCATTTGACATAAAAATGATTGAAGAACCAAGTTCACCAGTCATCCCGAATCACTAGCATTGCGGTTTTAAAGGTCACTTTGTAAACAAACTACAGCCACATTAGAAATATTTTCTTATGCCCCTACCACCCCTATTGTGATCCCAACCACCATCTTCATATTCTATGAGAAATCCCTTTCCTAAAGGAAGAAGTCAATTGTGAATATACTTTAGCATCAATAATAAAAAAAGACTAAATACCCAAGAGTCTGACGCCTCCAACCACTCGGGTTCCAAATCAAAATAGAAAATATTTCATGACCAGTTTCACAATACACAATTAAAATAACCACACTCTAATGCAGGTTGCCGATTCAAATAAACTAACTAAAATGAATTCATAAAAAAGGAAGTAGGTTGAAGTGCATGGAAGAATATTCAAATTGTTGATTCCATAGCAATCCCTTAAATTTTGAAATAAAAGAATGATAACAAAACCAACTTAGACATACCTCTGCCCTTTGGCCTTCCTTTACCAGCTTGGCCCTTACCTCCATTTGCGAGCCCTTTGCATCATGCAATTGACTTTAAACAAATGCAAAGCATCAGTAATGGAGAAAGTGCAAAGAAGATAATGAACATCACCTCCTTTATAATCATTATTTGTGGACCCTTTTACCTATTCTGTAGGCAATGGAGGTTGGTATTTGAAAAGGTAACATTTATGAGTAATAAGAGAGATTTGGAATCAACATTCAATCCTATGGAGCAACTACATGCAGAGAAATACCCAGATGGGACTATTGATGTCTAGCTAACACATGAACTACTTCATAAACAAGAATGTCATGACATCTTGAACATGTAATCTATATAGAACTTGTATATAAATTCATTCAACTTGACATTTAATATTTACTTTCTAGGTCAACCAACTTCTTTCATCATTAAAAAACAATATAATTTTTAGAAACGACATTATCCAACAAGCCAAGCTACTATTCTGATAATAGAAGATAAAAATTTTCAACTAAAATAATTGCAATCTAACTTGTTCTTTTGAGTCAATTATACTAAGAAATTTGACATGAAAAGAAGTATATATAAAAAAACAAACAGAAAAACAAAAGAATTTCTTTTCAAAGTCCATAGATAAATTTTCTCTTACAAATTGGGAGGGGCCAAAATGAATAAATTCTAAGTATAACATAGGAAGAAAAAAAATAGTTGGGAGGGGCTAGGCCAACCTCTCAACCCCCACCCTCCGCCCCTGATGGTAATCATTATAATTACCATAGGGGTGCAAATGGTGAGGATAGTGATGGTGACAGAGAATATGAATATTTTGCAGGGATTTCACAAAGATATTGTAGTCCAAATTTTTATGATGAGGTTGGAAAATAGACTATGTTTGTGAAAGTGATGATTTTGTTGACAAAGATATGATTATCATAGGTAATTCGATTTTTGATGATTGGAGAGATATCGAGGAGTTTATCATGGGAGATATATGTGCTACCTTTGGCAAGGATTATATCGTGATATGTATGACCTTTGACTCATTCCATTTACAAAGAGAATATAGGTCAGAAACATGAGCATGTAGATTTCATTTTTGGTGACATTAATACTTCTAATGTATTTATTATCAAACACTTAGATTTTTTTGAAGTTGGTACTATTAATGTTGATGCAAATTGCAAGACAGGTTTTCTCTACCTAAGGGGGAATGATATAGATCGGGGGATTGAAGAGCGAGCATTGAGGTATTTAGAGTGCTCGGATAAGTGGCAAATAACGCAGGTACGAAGAAGGCAGCGCAGGGACAGTGAAGAAGCATGGGCACATGGTATTTGATATTGGGAATTTTCTTTGGGTGGATTTGACTAAAGATCATTTTCTTATTGATGAATGCAATATGTTCCTTTATAAAAGGATTGGTCCGGTGGAGATTGTAGAGAAAATTAATCCTAGTGTATTCCATCTCAAAATTTCTAGCCATATTTGTATTCTTAGATTTTCAAAGTGCATATCTTATTTCTTTCCATGAAGATTCATCAGATGATGAAATTACAAATTTGAGGGCAAATTTCCTTTGTCCAAGGTAGCATGATGTGGGCCAAGTGGAAGAAAACATCATTAGAGTACTTGCAAGGTTGGGACAAATGGGGTGGTCATTGTAGGCATGATGATCATCACAAATGTGATGAAAAATAAAGGAATCCTTGTTGTCACGAGCGTGATGAAGACAACTTGCTGGAAAGTGGACATGTTGCGGGTGCGACAATCATCACGTACGTGACGACCTGTGTGTTGCAATTTATCATTGAGCATAACATCATTAGACTTGTTCAATTTTTTTAGTAATTAGGGTTAATGTGGGACACTACAAATAGGTCCTAGCTTTTCTATTCTTATTGAGGAGTTTTTACATTGTTGATTGAAAATCCTAATTTTATTCCCAAAATTCAGTGTTTTCTTGTGAAATTAGTGATTTTTGATACTTAATCCCTGGTATTCCTAGAGTCAATAGGTTTTAGAAGATCTAATTTGGTATTCATGCGCGAATTAACAAATTTAATAGTTATTCCATTGTGTCACATGTTCATAACTAATATATTTGATATTACATTATTTTGAACTTAATTGTTTATCGTCTTGAACATAATTGTTTATCATTTTGAACTTGATTGTTCATTATTTATAAAGTTATTTATTTATTACTTATTAATATTTAATTTAATTAGTTTAATAAGTAATAAAATTAATAAAATAATTTAATTTAATTATTTAATATTTTAATAGAAAAAATATTTATATTAATATAAATATTGTATAGAGTAATATACATCATTATATAAACTAATATAAAAATAAAATAAATCTAATTAAAGTAATATTAATATTGAATTCTTGGTATTCATGCGTGAATCAACAAATTTGATAGTTATTCCATTGTGTCACATTTTCATCACTAATATATTTGATTTTACATTATTTTGAATTTGATTGTTTATATTTTGAGCATGATTGTTCACATTTTGAACTTGATTATTCATTACATGTTCATTACTTATAACAAATTTTTTATTATTATTTTTAGTTATAAAGTTATTTATTTATTACTTATTAATATTTAATTTAATTAGTTTAATAAGTAATAAAATTAATAAAATAAAATAATTTAGTAGAAAAATATTTATATTAATATAAATATTAAATAGAATAATATACATCATTATATAAACTAATATAAAAATAAAATAAATCTAATTAAAGTAATATTAATATTGAATTTTCATATTAAAATAAATAAAATAATATAATTCACAAATATATCAAAACTAATATTTTTTCATCCAAAATAATAAATAACAAATAATTAAAACACTCAATAATACTAAATAACTAAGTTTATTAATTTAATAATTACTAAAAATTAATAAAACAAAATAATTTAAATATTTAATATTTTAATATAAAAATATTTCTAATAATATAAAAATAAAATAAATCAAATTAAAATAATATTAATATTAAATTTATATGGAGATGGTTGTTAATTATATTTAATTTTTATATCATACTATATATAAAAAAAACTATGTCAAATTGTTTGGTTCATTAATTATCTTACCCATTATAATTGTTAATTTATTTACTATATATAAATTATTTTGTACATTATGTTTTTTTACCGTACATTCTTAATATCTTTTTATTAAATTATTTTTTTCCTTTTTTTAATATTAGTTATCTGTTTTTTATATACAAAATATAATTATCTAGTTCTAATAGAATTAGATATCTAATTAATGAATTATTGATACTATTCACTAATAAATTAAATTATTAAATAATAAAATTAACCTAATTAACTAATACAATCAGGTTTAATTTTTGGTAAATTTGTCTATCCTCTTTATTTTCACTGTTATATATAGTATGATTATAATATGATATAGTTATATATTTATATATATTAGTTTACATACCTAAGAATTTATGTTTTATATATTACTATATTCATAGCTTATAATATGTATTATGTTAATTTTTTATTAAAATAATTATATTAAATTAAATTTATGTACTAATCTAAATTTTATTAATAAATAATATGTGTAATTGACATTCTTATTAAATTTATATAATTATGCACTTTAGAATTAATGTAGATAGTATGGTTGTTTTGTAATATATTATTTAATACCGAAAGATCTATAAAACTATACATAATTTTTTAAATTTTCAAGACAATACAAATTTTTTTTTTAATACAATACAAGATTTGGATTTATAAATCTCCGACTTTCCAAAGTAATGCTGAAAAATTTTTTATCAAATCGTATACACCCCTATTTGTATATCCACTATTTGTTAACTGTCAGTCCATTTTAAATAATTTATGCATTTGTGTCATTGAAAAGTTTTAAAAAAATATATGTAAGACAAATTAATACAACATAATAAATTATATTAACTATCGATTATGCAAATCAACAAATAAATAAGTAAATAAAATATTAGCAAAATATAATATTAACCTGAATTGTTTTTTTCTTTTTTTTTTTTTTGAGAAAATTACTATTTATTTATTTTATATAGTTTGAAATAATATAGTAATATCTTTATAATGTTTGAACATTAAACCATTTGTTCTATTTGTTTTGTCATAATCTACTAATATATTTTTTCGCTATATTTTCTATTAAAAATGTTAGATTATGGTGAAATGACAGAAAAGAAAATTATTATTTACCCAATGAAATTTGACCTATTGCATTAGTATCACTTTACAAGTTTAATCTATTTTACTAGTACTCCTAAAGTTTTACATATTGTACTAATATTCTCTTAAACAAAAAAATATTATTTCTAATTAACAGTAAATACCTTAAAATTTAATATAAGTACTATATATTTTAATAGATAAGACAAATCATATAATTTTTAAAACTCAAAGAATGTTAGTGTGTTACATCAAATTATAGAGAATAAATAATTTTTTTTTCATTAAGTTCTTGCGCTTCTATTTTAATTTAAATCATTATAATTCAATATTTTTTTTCTTTAAAATAACATTAATGTTGCTCCATTAAAGATCATAGTAGGAGAGAGGTGAAAGCTTTAGACAACCAATTCCTTGAAATTTCACTTATTACAATTTTAACAAGTCTGTGTACTAAATTTCTTTAACAATTTTAAGTCGATTATTTTCCAATTTGGAGTTCAATATTTAAAGAATTACCTCTTCTCGTATAGAAATTAGAAGCAGCCAACTGAAGGATAGCAATACTTGTACCAAACAAAATGACCGTTGCTTGAAACAAAAACCAAATGGTTGCAAGTTTGCAACCCGTCAAACAAACTAAAAAGTTTGACCGCTAGAAAGCCACAAATTCAGTGGAAGATGAAAATCTACTATTAGCCTTATGTTGAAGCGGCAGCAGCGACAACAGGAGTTGAATGAAGATTTTTACAAGAACCAACTCTTCCCCTCCCAATTCCATTCCTCTGCCCACTGAATCCCCTCCTGACTTCTTCCATGTCACGTCCACGCTTCTGAAATCCCAATGGACTCTTTTCATCATCTTCTCTAGTGTTTGATCTTGAAGTCCATCGATCAGTCGAATCTGCTGAATTGGGTTCCCATGAAGAGGTAGAATATTTCCACTTCTGTTGACTACCACTCATAAAGCTGTTGCTGCCTGAGGATTCTTGTCCATCAATGTCTTCTCCACACAATGTGCCATTGCCACCGCGTCTCACTGTGACATACTTGTGCAAACTTGGCTCCATTAGATCATCACTTACTCGGATTTCAGATTCTACAAAAGGGTCTTTCACGTCTGCAAGCTTCTTACCAACAAGAATACCACCTAGGTTAGAAGGGCTTTGTCTATCATCAACAAATGCACAAGAAAGATTGGAGCTTGTTGTGGAGTTAAGATCAGCAGCTGCTTCAAGAATGGAGTTGGCCTTAGTGACACATGGCGGAACTGAGAATACTGGGGTGTTTGTGTTAATGTTCGTGTTCTTTTGGTGAAAATTCTGTATATCTTCAAGCAATAACGCGGTATATGATGGATCGGGATTCAACAAAGTTCCAGGATTGAAGTCGAGATCTCGAGATCTCCTGGCTGATCTACTTCCTGTAAGTGTTTGTGCTTTTGCATCTTCTGCAATTACTATCTGCTCTTTCACAATCTTACTCCCTGTCCCTTGAGCTATAACTATGTTATTGGCCTCAGCATTTGGCTTCTGCATTTCAGCCTGAAAAAAGAGAAAAAAGATGCATAAATTTTTTCCATCTTTTGCAAGGAGAAGGAAAAGAAAAAGACATTATAAAAGAAATGCGAGGTAAGAAATCAGATTGATTGTGCACCTGATTTAGGAATTCCTTTACCACCAATTGTGCTTCAGCTTCTCTGTTTTTGGTGTTTGTTCTGCTACAGCCATTGTTGATTTTGTTGCTTCCACTAGCTTGTGTATACACAAGGGAATTTGGGTCAATCTCACTCAAAGGGTTTCTCCTATAAGGCGATTGTTCTGCTTTCCTGGAAGAGTTCCGACTAAGCGATGGCAGCTGAGAATTCTCATTAGAGCCACCCCTAATATTTGTTCTTGCTGGGGATTTAGAGCGGGGAGATGCAGTCCTTGAACCTGCCAAAGATGCTTCTCCTACATTTCTCTTCACAGATATCCTTTTGATTCCAGCTGCTGTTTGGTATTCGACTCCATTGTTGCTTTTGTCCATTGTTAAAGAAGAAACAGTAGCAGGAACTGAAACCATCTTTCCAGGCTTAGTATTAGTACTAGTTGCATTATTAGCATTTGTATTGGTATCATCGTAATTTGGAGGTGGGTTGTTTTCTGATCTTCTACCTGGCGACCGACTCACCCTTCTACCACTAGTATTGCTGTTACCATTTCCCCTCTCTCTGCTGCCGGATCTGCCGGATCTCTGGTCTCTTTCCCTGCTGGGTGTCCTCCTCCTTCCTTGAAAAGTAGAAGAAGGCCCACCCGATTGGCGTTGGCGATGCTGCCTTCTCTCTGCACCCGTTTCATCTTCTTCATCATCTTTGCAAAACAACCCATTCCCTCTCTTTCTGCCATCGCAATTAACAGTATTAGTAGCAATGTGATTAACATCTTGGTCCTGGTCCAGGTCATAACTCCTTTTTGAACCCGCGTACTTCCTACCAGAAGTAGCAGCCTTTCCGGCACCGGAGGAATTGCTCCGGCTAATTCTTCCACACTGAATAAGAATGGCATCCACCTCTTCTTTAGTGCAGCTTGATGTCCTTACCACCGCATTGCTCACACTGCTGCTGATTTCGCTAGTATTGGTGCTGTTAGTACTAGCAGTAGCAGCTACCCTGTTTCCTTCTTCAGGAGGCACATCTTTTTGAGGTTGAGGAGGAACAGAGGGTCTCTCTTTATCATGACTCCTTCTATGTTTTATAACGAAAATATCTTTCCTTGCTAAGCTTTCTTCTTCCACTGGCTTCTTCAACTTGTCTTCTTCAGACACCTTGTTCGGCTTCACCTCAGCAAGATCCTCTTTGAGAGTAGTAGCAGAAGCAGCTGAAACAGAAGCAGGAACAGCTGCATTCAAAGAAGACGTTTTTTTCCTGCTTAAGCAGCCACCCATTGTTGTTGACACAATATTAATAGAATTCAAGCCAAAGCAATTGAATTTGAATAACAGAAAACAGAAACAACAAATGGCTAAAAAAGAGAATTGACTAATTCGCCATTAAAATAGACTATATATATATATATGTGGGGTTCGTTTCCCAATAAAACATTTTCAAAAGAGTTAAACTTTTTGTTATTAATAGATTGAGAAAGGGAGAGAAGGGTAGGTGAGAATTTCAAATTTTTGAGTGAAAGAGCGCACAGATCTAGGAAGTTATAAAATAATAATAATAATATTAATATTCATAAGAGCCGTTGGGAAAGAAAAAGGAGAGCCGTTGGATGAATCTTGACTGTCCCCACTTACTGACGACCCAGCAAGAGTACAAATTCTTATTCCGCTGTGTCAAATATAAATGGATTGTCGCTTAAACAATAGCAAACATTCTCTTATAATAGTCACTAATCTCGAATCTTGTTTTCATCTTTCTTATTTCAATTCAAATTTCTTTAACGGCTATTTCTGTTTTTCAAATTGTTTTCGGTTTGCATTTCTTAATTAACCAATCTTTTGCTAGCATCGCATAGACAAACAATTAAGGGGGAAAAAAAATTCGTTTAAGGGGGAAAAAAATTAAAACCTAGAGTTTGTAAGCAATTTTTTTGAACCGACGAGATTGAATATTGGCCACTGTTCTATCTGTTGGAAGCAAAAAGAAGTAAAGAATATTTGGATTGAGAGAAGTTCTAAATTTTAATCAGAATTAAAAATTTTAAAAATTTTTAATTTAACTGAAATATGCAATCAAATATTGCATGACATGAGAATACACTTTTAATGTTAATATTAAAATATTTATTCATAACTTTAGCAAAACATATTTTGTAATATTTATGGATAATATTCATTTGTCAAGATTATCTCATAATTTTAAGAATAAAATAGAAAAATAAAAAAATTAAAACCAATATTTTATTATTGAGTTCACCAAATGCGCAAATTAAGCAAAAAAAAAAACCAATTTATAAGTTACTAACACTTTATGAGATTTTTCTCAATATTTTCTTTCAATACTCATACCAAATAAAAGAAATAAAAAATATGAAAATAAAAACTAAATTTTTGCTCGGAGGAAAATTAAGAAGCAGAAAAGGAAGATTAAGAAGAAAAAAAAAATCAACATTTTACAATAAATATGGCAGTCGGTGGTAGTGGAAAAATTATATTTTGTTTAATGATACAATGATAATGCAATAACTGTATAACTCATTTTTTAGCTACCACAATTAATTATAAAATCAATCTTTTCTTCTATTATTTATGGTAATTATTTTAATATACCACTACGGTTAATATAATTAAGAATTTAATTAAATTAAAATAATTTTAATTAATACTTTAATTAAAATTATATATAAGAGAAATAATTAAAATTAATCAATATTAATTTTAACTCAAATAATATATATGATCATTTTTAATTTAACTTTCAATTAAATTAATCTCCACATCATAAATATGGACTAACCAAATAATTTAATTTGAGTGTGACTTATAAGGTCAATAATTTTATCGAAATGGAAATATAATATTAACTCATTAATATTATATTGGATACCATTTCTGAATTTCTCTTATACCCAGACACATTAAATATCCTTACGGAATTCTTTTTTTAATTACCGATAAAATCTTAAATATTAATTTGACTTTTAAATTATAATATTAAATCTTCTCGTTATGATTCCGATATTGATTAAAGTCATAGTGCGTCAAACCGTATTAGTCAATATATTAATGAGTGGTAATTTGCATTTTAATTAAAATAAGACTTATCATTATTAATCTAATTAATAATATCGATCTTGTATCGAAAAAGTCATATTTTCTCTAATCAGAAATATATTTTATCAAAACCAAAATATCAATTTCATTAAAATCTTGCTCTAGTACTATAAGATAACGTGTCCTACTATTAGTAATCTCATATGTCACTATATGACTAATGGTGGTAACTACGAATTGGATTACCATATTTAGATAGCTCAATACAAGGTAAGAGTACCTCCACAGCCACCCATAAAATGACTGTCTTGACACATCAAATCAAAAGATTTCGAGTCATTACAAGACTCATATATTATGACCAAGATAATAATTATTAATTTCGGGCAATACATATGCAGTTATTATTAGGCATCACTGTTTGGTACTCTTAACTTTTTAAAAATCCATTGATTTATTTAAATATTATTATATAATGGAGAATGAGATTCTTCCTCACAATAAATCATGTAATAATTTAGAGGTTCAATAAATGCCCAATTCATTGTTATTTTTCTAGTTATGAACTTTTTTAAAATTATCTTTTATTAGAGGTATTTATTTCATTATTATCAACAACTTGATAATAAATTCTCTATAAGTTGTATATTTTATAGTATAACTTGAATATTTTATTTATTATAAATGTGAAATATACATATGTCAACTACTTGTCCAGTTATTATCAGACGTCACTGTTCAGTACTCTTAACTCTTTAAGAATTCACTTATTTATTTATATATCATTATATCATGAAAAATGAGATTTATTATCACAATAAATCATGTAATAACATAGAGGTTCAATGAATGTTCATTTCACTGTCATTTTCTGGTTATAAACTTTTTTAAAATTATCTTTTACTAGAGATATTTATCTAATTATTATCAACAACTTGATAATAAATTCTCTGTATATAATCAATAAATTGTATATTTTATAGTGTAATATAACTACTACATTCATAATTTAATCAACAATTTGAATATTTTATTTATTATTAATGTGAAATATACATATGTCTATTGTGGTATATTATTTAATATATAAAAAAGAATAAATGCACTAGAACATATACATTACTGATAATACTATCAGTTTGACCAAATTAATTTTGGCGCTAAATTTTTCTATTAAATGTTAATTATTTATATATATATATGTAGCTTAAAAATAACCATATATTAAATAAAACTCATTCACAATCAAACATCAACCAAAATATTAATATACCATACTAATATTTTAAATGTAATTTAAAACAGTAATTTAAAATTTGATATAAATAATAATCATATTTAATATAATAAAACTTAGGAAAAATTATTATTTATCATTTGTAGTTTGACATAATATACTAGTACCTCTAAGGTTTGCAAAATATTCTATTTACTCTGTGTAGTTTGATATAATATATTAATACATCATAAGGTTTGAAAATTATACATTTACTCTCAAAAAGTTTGATATAATGTACTAATATCCCTTACAAATTTGATTTATTGTACTAGAATCCTTTTAAAATTTAATATATTATACTAGTATTCCTTGAATAAAAAAAAATATTTCTTTTTACTAATAATAAATGCCTTAAAATTTAACAGAAAAATTATACAGTTTAACAAAAATAAAATAGAGAAGATAAATAGTATATTCTTTAAACCTCATAGATTACTTTATTACGTCAAACACACGAGGTAAATAGTAATTTACTCTAAAACTTATATATATATAAGCCATACGAATCTGGAGTTTCATGTTCATTTTTCTTTTCTTTTTTTTCTCAAAAATTATATAGTCCATTTTATTTGTCAAGACATAGTTATTGGTTATTTTTCTATTATATGCCTCTTTTTAATGTTTCTTGTTATTAATAAGCTATATTTTCTTAATTTTTTTTAATTATATCTCTAATTAGTGTACAATATACTAGATAATTTCAATCATATTAACTAAATATTTTCATTTATGTGTACATGTAACTGAACCTATTTTTTTTAGAATAATAATAAAAAAAAAGTAGTCAATGTGATGGTTCCAAGACTTCCTAATTGCAAGTTAAAAGAATGCTAGCTGTTACCATATTAGAGAAAAGGTAAGAGAGAAGTTAATAAGGAGAGGTTGATTAACATTTCTCACGTAACAAAACAAAAATGTTCTATATATTATCTTCGTAATTATTATTTGGCACATATTTCTATATATATTTTGAGGAAATTTCATCAAATACCTGCGTTTAACTTTTTTAAAAATAGAAGTAAAATTTTTCTTTTTCATTTTTACCAAAAACATTTTCAATTTTACTAAAACCCATTACCAAGACAAATCATGTTCTGCAGCCATGTAATCGGGAGGCATATACTCACCATGACCGGCATTGACGCGGTGCAAAGGTGAAGAATGATTGGAATTGTGGAAATGCGAGATAGAATCGTCGTTGTTGTCCTCAAAATCAAATTGAAAATGCCGCTGTCTATTCCGCTGCCCTCATCGAAGTCGTCCTGTTAGATGAGAACATCTCCACAACATAAATGCATCGGAAGAAAAACACCGAGTTTGTTCAGTTGCAAATATATATATTACAATTTCTGGAGGAAACACATTTTTGGGCTTGATCAACATGCCTCCTTCTCTTTGGCCCGATGAATCTTTCTTCTTGACCTTGTAATAAGCTATTTGAAGTTGCCCATATATTACATCCTTTCCGGCTTGACTCATGTAGGGGATTCGTCTTCTTCCTTTTCCAACTAAAGAAACTATTAATTAATTAATTAATCAATTAATTATTTTTCTATTATTCTTATTCTTTTTGGTGAAAATGGTAGTTCAACCAAGGAATACCAAAGTATTCTTAAGGAATACCTAATAAATTACCAAGATATTTTTAACGTATATCCAAAATGTTTTCAAGAAATTTTCAACATATACCCAAGATATTCTCAAAGTACTATTAGGTATACCAGAGGTATTGTCAAAATATACCAAACTAAGGTATATTCAAGGTATTTCTAAAGATACCGAACCAAAGTATATCCAAAATATACTAGAGATATACTATATTTGAACTTTTTAATATTTTTTGGATGAGTTTTTGAATTTATGTACTTTTGTAATATTTTTTATATGCTTTTTTTATGTTTGAAAAAAAACCTTAAGTGAATGTAATGTTGTAAATTTTAGGAATTTTTTGACATTTTTGAAAAATTTCCATATCTTTTTTGATTAAAAGGTATAATAGATTGTAACTTACACAACATAGAGATAATTATTTTCTTGCACTTACCATAAATAAGTTAAGCACATTTTAATATTGACGAATGGTGAATAAAAGATTCAAATTCGAGACCTCATATAATTCTCATAACTAAAAATATCAATTAAATCACTCATTAATCAGTCATATTAGTACATTTAATACTATATTTACATAAAGCAAAAAACTGTTAGTTGGAAAATGATGAGTCTAATTATGTTATGTTTTTATTCGTATTTTAGTGGTTAATTGTGGCACTTTGTTGTGATTGTACTGTACTTTGTGTTTATTTCTTTGTTTGTAGGTCAATGATTAAAGTTGGGAGAATTATGGAAGTTTTGAAGATAGAAGGATCGAAATAGGCATTTGCCAAATTTTGGTCAAACTTAACAAAGTTTGCACGTCTAAATGTTGATTTACCTAAGGTTGTCGGTCCGGTCAATAAATTGGGAAAGTTAGCAAGTCATGGATTTAAAATTGAACTAGAGTCGAATCAATTTACGTAATGTTTTCATAAAATATAATATAATGCATCTTATACATAATAAAAATAGAATATAAGTTGTTGAATGTCATTTCTAGTATACAAGACTAATATAAATGTCTCATATTCTCTTTTTTGTATTATTTTAAAAAAAAATTATATTTCATATATTTTCATAATTGAATATTTAATTAATTATTAAATATAAAGGTAAGATATAACTTGAAAATATAATCAATAAAAAAATTTTAAATTGTAAAAGAAAAGTAATATAAAAAAGAAATAAGAAAGAAAAATATATAAAAAGTGAACAATCTCACATAAAAAAAAGTAAAATGACAACATATTATAAATAAGAGTGTGTTAAGCCTTCAAAAATATATTTATTTTGACCAATTTAACTAGTTTGTGGTTAACTTGTTTAGTTTTAGGGTCAATTTTTTTGTTGAATTGGTTGAGTTGGCTAGATTAGACCAAATTTAATAAATAAATTTATTTTTGCAAAAAATTAAAAAAACTAGGAAAAATCGGTCAAAATCGGCAGGGTTAGCCGGTTCACAGTTTGACTGGCCGGTTCGCCGGTTTTTCTTCCAATTCAATTTATCTCCAGTTTTCTATCTAAAAACAGACCAATTTGGTGGCCGGTTCCAAATTTTTCCAATTAAATTAACCGGGCCGGTCCGGTTTTCATAACATTGGATTTACCCTTGCACTTGCCCGCCCATCCTTGCATGCCTGGTTATGATATACTTGGTCAAAGTTGTATGCTTGTGTCCTCATTTGCACGCTCGTGTTGATAGTGCTAGCCCCAATCTTCAAGCTCTTGTGCACGTCTTGTGTGCTTTTGCATGCTAGTGTTGATCACAGCCTTTCACCTCCTGTCACGTTCATGTCACACATCATGTGTGTGTCAATTGCCCAACCAAAGTCCAATTTCGATCAGGATTCCAATTTTTACTGCATTAAATATGTTTTGCTAGTCTTCTATTGGTGGAAATGTTTTAGGAATATTATTTTAATTGGAAAAATAATAGTAAAAGGGAATTAGACTCTAATTAGGAATTCTAGTTTATTAAGGGACTTTTAGTTTAGGTTTTCAATCTCTCTCATCTATTGTTTTCTTTCATTCTCTTCATCATTCCTTTGGGGGGGATTATTGTTCTTCAATTTGAAAGTCTAGGATTAATTTGTGGATATTGTTTGAAGATTCAACCGGAGATTACACGATTCATATCAGTTTTTGGTTCGAGAATTCGACTTTCCCAGGTAGCAAATCTTTACTTTCTTTATCATTTCAATTGTAATATTTAGTATAGGATTTATTGTAGTCATGACAATTGATGCAATGATTCTTAGCTAAATCATGTTGGGTGCTTAGTTAGCAGAACACAATTTTGTATTGAACCTCATATTTTTATGGAATGAATTTTAGATTATTTTCAGTTTCAATTCTACTTAATTCATTTATGTGTTTAATGATTGTTTGATCAACTATTATTAAATTAGGAACAAAAATTTTAGGGTTTAATTATTAGGTGAACTACTAGTAGTTAACCTCAAAATTGGACTAGGTACTGTTTAATTAATGAGAGTTATTAATTGGTAGTTGAAAGTGAGAGCTATTAAATCTGAATTCATTAAGGGCTTAATTAATTGAGAGAAAATATAAATTGGGTGATGCAAAGCTTTTCCCATTGATTTAATTCTGATGAACCTTGAGGGGTATTTTTGTTATTTTGATAATCATAAATAATTAATTGATGGTATTTAACAATTGCAATTGTTTAAGTGATACTTAGGCTTAAATTCAATTGGAAAAGCAAACAAATTATTTTTCAAGTCATTAAAGATCAATTCTGGGCAAAATACATAAGTTATGATCACGATCTTTCAAGTCATGCATGTAACAAATGAAAATGAAGTAAAACTCCAAATCTGGACCAAATCGCAATCGCGCTTAAGAAAAGTTAGTCACGCTTGTGACACTATGTCACGCCCGTGAGGATTTTGTTTAAGACAAACCTAGAGTTCCAGAAGACTTCACCACCAGTATCACGCCTAGAATCTCACCTAGATCAAGTGTCATGCTTGTGACTCCTCCTAATCATGCCCATGACTATTGAAGTGGGCTATTCTCAATTTAAAATTGAAGAGACAGTCGCACCCACGACTATCCCTAGTCACACTAGTGATTCATTACATTAAATGCTGTAGATGGCGTGTAAGAGATAGCTCAGCGGTTAAAAATGTATTAAAAACAAAACCAACGGTTTCTAATCTTTAATGGAGTATAAAAGACCTTCATTTAAGTCTCCAAACAAGAAGAGAACAATCTTTAAGTGCAAAACTACTTCTTGAGCTTATGCATTCAATTATTTTTAGCTAATTTCCATTTATTCTCTCTTTGTAATCTTTAAAGCTTAAGTTTTCTTAAATGTTAGATTGTTGAGTGTTAGTAATTCTACAATCAATCATTCAATACGGTTTTGAGTGAATTGGGTTAGGAATTAAATACACTTTAAAAGGGTAGTGAGCCATTTGAGAAAACACTTGGGTAGCTTGTTTAAGCTTGTAAGAGTTTAATATATACCTTAAAGTAGATTGTTACTAGATTGAAACTCTCAACTGAGGTTGGAGAGATGACTAGGATTAGACGGTCTAACCTATATAAATCGTTTGTACTCTTTTGCTCTTCTTTAATCAATTTTTAAATTTCCCATTCCATTCTAAAATCACCAATTCACCCCCTTCTTGGTATTTATGGTATTTCACTTGGTATTGGAGCTAGGTCTCCTCTTATTAAGATTTAATCATCTCGTAGTAAAGATCATGGCCTCCACAAGTCAAGTTACCGATATTCAAAAACCAAACTGCACAAGATCTCCATTCTTTGATGGAACCAATTATACCTATTGGAAGAATAAGTTGGAGATGTTCTTGGATAGTGAAGGTTTTTGATGGGATCACGAGAAAAAATAAAAAAAAAATCGATTCGGGGGTCACAGGCCCACGGCAAGACTGCTAGCCCAAGGCTGGCAACATTGTGTTGCACGCATGCGGGCCTTTTGGCCAGCGCATGTGCACAATAATGTGAAATTGGCCAATTTGGCCAATTTTTTGCCAAATTGTCATTTTAGTCCCCAAACCCATTTTGGTAATTTTGCCAACTCTAGGGTGTTTAGGAACACCTATGAATAATATTTTTCATCAGAAAAATATTGATAGTCTCCACAAAAATTATTTGATAATTTTCTATTTTTCTCTCAAGAACACTCTTCTTTACTAGCACATAGAGATTGTTCAAGGCTTAACCTTTTGAGGTTTCATTCTTCTTTTTCCCGTGAATCAACGTTAGAGACGATCCAATATTGGATTGTTGTGGTTTGTGACAATCCAACAAGAAAAAAATTTGGAAATTGACACAAGAAATTAAAGTTATAATTTCTAACTATGTTTTGAATCAATTAGTTTTAATGGCATAAGTAGAATCCTTTGATTCGGGTTTCAAAAAATTTTATTTTCCACTGCGTTTTATGAATGTGATTTATCCTCAAAACCCAATATTGGTATCAGAGCTATCTTGTGTCCATTAAAATTAATTTTGATTAAAGATGCAATTGGATTGCACGATTTTGGCATTTTTGGTTCTATTAGTTTGAAAATTTAAAATTAATTTGTAAAATTCGTTTGTAAAATTCGTTTTAAATATTTTTCTTTCAATAATATGATCATGGGATGATTAAGAATGATTATTTTGAATGAAAAATATTTTGAATGTGATTCAAATAATTAATTTAGAATTTATTACAATATTGCTGAAAATTGCATTGTTGATGAACTTGTAATGTTGTTTGGTTTGAATGATGAGACTGTTCATATTTTGTTTTATAATTTGATTATAGAAAAATTATTTAGATATATTAAGAATATGTTTAAGCCTCTGGAAGTGTCCAATAATTAATTAAAAATTGTTTTAATTAATTTTTCAAATAAACATCGAAACCGGCCTGTTTTAGTGTACCTGACGGGACTGTTTTGTTTAATTTTTTTTGTATGTGAATATTTGGTTTTCAGCACCTTAAAATAATTTTTATGTGATTAAAAATATGTTATTTTGATGTTAGATGTATGCCAAAATAAATTTGCTCGAATTTAAATTTCCAAATTAATTCTAGACTGTAAATGGGTTATTTTGAACGTCTTATATGTTGGTTCATTTATCTTGATGATTTTGACCCTAAAGATGCTTAGAATGATGATTTGTTGTTCTGTAAATTTTAGAAATTTTTGGAAATTAATTTTGAATTAATTTAAGGTGAGAAAATTAATCTCTTATGACTAGAATATGGTATGTATGTTAGAATTAAATTGTTTAATTTTTGACATCATAATAACCTAATTTTGAGGTAGATTAATTTTGAATTAATTTCTGGAAATAAGGAATTTAATTAATTTGATTAAATATTAATTTTTATATTAAAATGACATACAAAATTCAATTAACCGTAACAACATAAGTATGCAATTTTGGTTCAAGTGTTGAAATCGATTTTCAAATTTAGAATCCAAAATTGTCACTACCATATTTATTTTAATTTTATGTATTAGAGAATGCATACTAAGGGTGTATAGAAAGGCATGATAGATGATTATGGACTTAGGACCAATGTGATTGAGCATGCATGAATTTTGTTTTTTGGTAAATAGGGCCTATATTTCCCCACCTCTCTTTTTTATCATGTATTTCTTTTCTCATCTTACTTTCCTCAAATGTAAATTGAGGTTTTCGATATTTGAAATATGTAATTAGATTACATAGGATTAGGAAATAATTGAAATGCAATGGAGCAAAAAACAAAGGAAATGGTGCCATAAATAAGAAAACTTAGAAGTAGAAATTTGATTTCTATTTTTGGATTGTAATTCATGCATATACCTAGGTAAGACCTAGTCAATCTCTTTATGGCTCAATAGATTGATTTTAGTTTGTCCATAATCATGCCATATTATTAATGTAACTATCTTTATATATCCATATGATGAATGTATGATATATAAAAAAATGCAATAATAACATGATGAGACTAAATTAATAAAATCCCTCAATAAATAAATAATTATGTCTTACACCTTCTATTATAATGAGGAGAACTAAAATTCTTCTAGAGTTAGAGTTGTTGAGTTGCCTCAAGCTCACTCTATAAAAATATATTCGAACCATTGAAATTATATTTCATGATTAATGGGCTAGACTTAACCAATTTAATTAATTTGTTAGATTTGTGTCAAGGTCAATAAGTATTAGAGGCAAAGTTGGGTAAGTGTACATGAGATGTACACATCCAAGAGTTGATAGCCCAATGCGAGTGCACACATCAATTAGTTGATAACATAAGATTTGATAGTTGCATAGAAATGCAATTGGTATGGATTAGATACCTACCAACTAAACTAAGGATGGTTTGTTGAGTTGCCTCAAGGTCATTCTTAGTAAATTGGATATCGACCCACTAGGAGAACTTCCATATAGGTTCTCTTGGGTTCATAGTGAGGGCTATGCACTCGCAATAAAATAGTGAGAGTTATAATGTAATTTATTAAAGACCTAATAATCATGCATTTTCACGTACATTCTAACATGCTCTTTTTACATCTAGGTTATTAGAATCAACATCATATTTACAAGTGTGAATTTGTGATCTTTAATGGAAACAAACAAGTTGGCTGGACCTAATTTCCTAGATTGACTTAGGAATTTGAGAATAGTTCTCAAATTTGAGAAAATGACTATGTCTTGGATGAGCTACTTCCTAATTCCCCTGCTGTTGATGCTTCTGAAGAGGCTCAAAAGGCTTACAAGAAGCATCTCGATGATAGTGAGATGGAAAGCTGTATTATGCTTGCTACTATGTCATCAGAGTTACAAAAGCAGCATGAGGTTATGGATGCTAACACCATGGTCTATCATTTTATGGAGCTTTTTGACGACCAAGCCCGATCTGAAATGTTCGAGATCTCTAAGTTGCTCTTCTGCTCCAAAATGATTGAGGGGACATCTCCAGTGCAATATGCTCTGAAGATGAATAGCTATATTGAGAGGTTGGCCTCCTTGGGATTTGTAATGGATCATGAATTAAGTATAGACTTAATTCTCAATGGTTTGACTGATAGTTATGCCCATTTTGTTCTTAACTATAGGATGAACCATATTTCCACCACTATTCTTGAGCTGATCAACATGCTCAAAATAGCTGAGCCATCTATTAAGAAGGACATTAAAGCTATGATGCTGATGGACTCTTCTAGTTTTAAGAAGAAGAACAAAAAGAAGAAGAAGTCCATGAAGCCTAATGGAGGCTTGGCTAAGAAGAAGGCCAAAGAGATTGCCTCAAAAGGGACTTGCTTCTATTGTGGCAAGGATGACCATTGGAAGATGAACTGCAAGGCTTACTTGGAGTCCTTGAAGAAGAAGGCATCTGATGCCCTTTCTACTTCAAGTATTTATATCATTAAGGTTAATACTGTTTCTAATAATAATATATGGGTATTAGATACCGGTTGTGGCTCACATATATGCACTGATATGCAAGGCCTAAAGAACAATAGGCAGCTCAATAAGGGAGAGTCGGACCTGCGCGTTGGAAATGGAGCAAGGGTTGCTACATTAGTTATAGGAACTTATGTATTGACCCTCCCTAGTGGGCTTATTTTAAATTTGGATGATTGCTTTTATGTACCTACTTTAACTAAAAACATTATTTCTGTTTCTAGTTTAAATAAAGATGGTTTCCATTTGGCTTTTAGTAACAATTGTTGTTCTATCATGTTGAATGGCATTCTCTGTGCTAGTGGTACATCATGCGATGGTATATACATATTAGATATGTCAAATTCAATTTTAAATATCAATAACAATAAGAGACATAAACGAGATTTGTTGAAATCATCTTATTTATGGCATTCTCACCTTGGCCATATAAGTGACAGGCATATGACTAAGCTACACAAGAGTGGTAGTTTGGGGTCATTTGATTATGAATCATATGACACATGTGAATCTTGCTTATTAGGCAAGATGACAACATTACCCTTTAAAGGAAAGGGTGAACGTGCTAATGGACTATTAGATTTAATACATTCAGATGTATGTGGTCCAATGTCCACACACGCTAGAGGTGGTTTCATCTACTTCATTACCTTTATCGATAACTACTCACGATTTGGGTATGTGTATCTTTTAAGATACAAATCTGAAGCTTTTGAAAAGTTCAAAGAATTCAGAAATGAAGTAGATAAACAACTTGGGAAAAGTATTAAAACACTTCAATCTGACCGGGGTGGAGAATACTTAAGCCAAGAGTTTCTTGACTATCTTAGGGATAATGGGATATTATCCTAATGGACTCCACCTTACACGCCACAACATAATGGAGTGGCTGAAAGGAGAAACCGAACCTTATTGGATATGGTGAGGTCAATGATGAGCTTTACAGAACTACCTAAATCATTTTGGGGTCATGCACTAGAGACTGCCGTTTATATTTTGAATGGAGTCCTTTCGAAGTTAGTTGATGTTACTCCATATGAGATGTGGAATAATAAAAGACCCACACTTTCTTACATGAGAGTTTGCGGTTGTCCTGCTTATATGAAACGGACAATATCAAATATGCTGGAAGCTAAATCTGACCGATGTCTGTTTGTGGGATATCCTAAAGCATCATATGGATATCAATTCTACCAGCCCTTGGAACAAAATGTGTTTGTTTCAATACATGCTATCTTTTTGGAGAAAGAGTTTCTTCTAAAAGGAGATAGTGGGAGCAAAATTGAACTTGAGGAATATAAAGATGCTCAAGTAGAAGCTAATCAACTGCCTAAACCCGAGCTTGCTACTCATATAAATGAGATAGTGACTCAACCTTTTGAAGCACAAGAACTTTGTAGGTCAAATAAGATACACATTGTTCCAAAGAGATATGGATTTCTCATAAGCGAACATAATGACGTATTGCTCATAGAAGATGATGTGCTTACAACCTATATAGAAGTGCTGAATAGTTCAGAATCTGACAAATGGCTTTAAGCCATGAAGTCAAAAATGGATTCCATATATAAAAACCAAGTATGGACTTTGATTGACCCATCCGAAGGGATAAAACCCATAGGGTGCAAATGGGTTTTCAAGAAGAAAACCGATATGGATGGTAACGTGATTACCTATAAAGCTAGACTGGTAGCTAAAGGGTATCATCAAAGACAAGGAATTGACTATGACGAGACTTTTAGTCCAATAGCTATGCTTAAATCCATAAGGATACTCCTAGCCATTGCTATTCATTATGATTATGAGATATGGAAAATGGATGTGAAGACGACTTTCCTTAATGGAAACTTAACCGAGGATGTGTGAAGGGTTTTGATCATGTATCATATACATATAACGCAGCGGAAAATAAAATTTTCAAAACCCGAATCAAAGGATTATACATGTGCCAATTAAAACTAATTTAACTAAAGAAAATTCAGAATTTATACCTTTACAATTTCTTGATTTTTCTTCAACTTCTCACCTTGTTGGGTTGTAGCAAACCACAACAATCCAATCTTGGATTGTCTCTAACAATATCCACGCAAAGATGAGAGGATGAAACCACTAGG
>CATIWF010054062.1:0-98761 GCA_949630135.1 Balakata baccata
CCGCTTTGAAAGCGTCCGCCCTGCAACCACCCCCGAGTATATGCTTCAACAGGAATTACACAAGGGTAGTTGATACAATAGAAACCTCTGGTAAAATGCCCGCCCGTAACCCAATAAAGTACATTACATAGTCCGTTTTAATATTATTTTTATACAATCTGATGAATTATTTTTAATTTAAATGTGTTGAATTTTTATTTTGTTTGTTTTATTTAATTTTGTGGTAATTTATAATATATTGTTTGTATATTTTTATTAATTATTATTTAATTTAAATTTTATTTTATTTTAAATTTTTTTAAAGATAAATAACTAATATGATTTGGGACGACAGATATATATATAATCGAATTTATGTATAACTTTTTTCCGCTAGTGCCATGACATTCTTAAAAATGATACACTCCCACGTGACATTCTTAAGACACCCTCCCGCAGTCCCACTCTTTTCCTTTTTCCTTTTTTTTTTAATTCATTAATAGTGTGAAAAACTGAAAACCGAATCATTGAAAATTTAGTAATTGAATCAAAATGAAATTAAACGAATCGAACCAAAAAATAGGTCAGTTAATTCTGTTTTGTATATAATATATTATATATAATATAATTAAATAATATATAGTAATATATTTTTAATAAATAGTAAAATATATATATATATATGTATAAAAATATATATTTTAATACAGATTTGGTTCGGTTATTTCGGTTTTGTAACATTTTAAAATGAACCGAATCGATTAATATATAAAAAACCAAATCGAAATAACTAAACCGATTAGACTAAATTGATATTGGTTCGGTTTAATTTTCGATTTCGGTTCAGTTTTGCTCACTCCTATAAATGAGATGTGATAAAGTTGTCTTGTACCGTATTAAATCTTATCCAATCAAACCAAACCAAATCGAATCTGACTCATTCTCTTTATTTTTAGAATAAATTACTATGACACTTATGAAATCTGATTGAATATATTAATTGATCTTTTCATTTTTAGAAATATATTATAAAATTTTTCAAATTTGGTTCAATTAATTAAAAAATCTCCAATTATTTTTGAATGAAATATTATCTTAGTTAGCTAAAATATTCTGATAGTCAATTATAAAATACTCTTATTTATTTATTTTTGACAAATTTGATATTTTATTAAGTCAACTATAAAATACCATTATTTATTGATTTTTGACAAATTTGATATTTTATTAACTTAAAAAAATACAATTAAAAAGAAAAGACAAATATGATATTTTGGTATCGAATTAATCGTATTAAAATTTTTGTGATATTTTTAAGACAAAAAAAAAAGAAGGATAAATTTGATATTTAAATTTTATTTTTTTTGTATTAAAAGCAAAAATAAACGAAATATCTTGATAATATATTAAACTGAGAGATTTTATAATGTATATTCAAAAATAGAAGAATTAGCTGAGAAGCATTATAATAAATTATTCTTATTTTTATTCATTTTTTTAAGAAATTTTTTATTGCTGTTAGAGACGACGTTAGTTTTTAATTTTTCCCCCTAACATAACCAAAAGTTTTGTGCATAAGTCGGCGGTCGGCCGGAACTAAATTGCTGCTGAACGGGCAAATTCATTTCAACCCGACCGACCATAAGCGAATAGGTTTATTATTAATATATACTAATTAATTAAATTTATTTGAATATCTAAGTGGTCGTCATAATTACTTTTAATCAATCTTTCTCTAGAAAAAGCAAAACCATTGCCACCTTCCCTCTCTACTCTCTCTCTCTCTCTCTCTCATTTTTCTCCGCACTATTTTTCCATTTCACTCTTCTTTGTTTACATTCCTTACCCTCAAAATTTTCTCCATCTGCTGCTATTTGACCTTAATCCATTCGATTCTCTTAGGGTTACAATTTGATCACCGTGTTTTTCATCATGGTATCCGATGATGAGCTCGATATGCAGGACGCCGCCTCTGAATCCGCCGACGACGATTTCTACAGCGGAGGAGACGATGCTTTCGACAGCGATGACGCCGATATTGCCGATTACGAGTTCATCGACAACGATTCCGATGATTCCGATGACCTCATCTCCCATCGTCCCCAGGTTTGTTGTCTTCCGTTTCCGCTTTTTTGTCTTATTTTATCTCACTTCCTATTTTTGATTTTGCATTTAGATTGATGAGGTAATATTAGCAAATTAAGATTCCTTTTTTGCCTTTTTAGTTATCCATCGCATGTGTAAATTCTTCTTTTATCCAGCTAAAGTTGCCTCCTTTTTTTTTTTTTTTTGGCGGGGGTGGTCCAAAATTATGTTTTGTTATGAGCTTATGCAGATTCATTTCTAATGTTTTATGATCATTTGCAAACTTTAACCTTTGAAGCCTGATTGTTAATTATTCGTTTCCTTTTTGCTTGAATAGGCCGATGGGGTCTGTTTTTGATATGCCGTTAAATATTTTATGTTAAGCTAAGCGTGTTGGACGGGAAAAAAAGGATTATTCTTGGAAGAACTTGTATGGAAATGGAAATGCACTATTCGAGGTCTTAAGTTAAAAAAAAAAGCTGACGGAAATTATACGGGTCCGCAATATTCATTTATAATTTGAATTTGTACTTGGTCACAGTTTCTCAATTGAGTTGATTGAATAGATGTAGGGGCAAATTTGAGCTTTTTTATAATCTGATTAATTCGTTTGGATATGATATTGATGATAATCTGTTCTGACTTGGTCTTTCTTTTTCTGTTAGCAAAACTATACCATCCTGAGCGAAACGGATATTCATCAACGTCAGGAAGATGATATCATGAGGATATCTACTGTACTTTCCATTTCAAAGGTTTCAGCTAGCATCTTGCTTCGCTTTTACAACTGGTAAAACATTACTTATTGCCATGGCCCATGGCATTGTATTTTTGAAGAGCACTTAATTTGTTTAGTCTTTAGTGTGCTAACTGCACTGTGTATATTTGGTTTTTACAGGATTTTCATTCTGGTTTGAGATTCTTGCATAAAAGTGATCAACACTTTGTCCTTTTTTTTGTGTGTGTTTATATGTCATATGGCCTTTGAAATTGTGAGATACAACTTTTACTTGATGGCATGTTAGCTATAATGCATCATTAACATCTTCAATGGACTTGCAGGAGTGTCAGTAAAGTGCATGACGAATGGTTTGCATATGAAGAAAAGGTCCGAAGAGCTGTTGGTTTGTTGGAGAAACAAGTTGTTGAATTTCCTGATGGTAAAGAAGTAAGTACTCCACGTAAATGTCATTTGTTTTTTTATATTTTGCATGAAACCTGTGACTGTTTCAAGGGTATTGCTTGCTCATCTTTTAACCATTCTTCACCTGCAATTTATTGTGGTGTATGTGCCAATTTTGACAGATGACTTGTGGAATTTGTTTCGAAACCTATCCTTGTGATAGGTTGCATGCTGCTGCTTGTGGTCATCCATTTTGCAATTCATGCTGGCAAGGTCTGTATAATGTTTAAGAATCTGGGAGTTGCCTTGTCTGTTTCATTCTTCCTAAGGTCATTTGGATAATTCTGATTTTGTGCGTGTGTTGTTGGGCTTTTTTTTTTTTTTTTCCTGAGGGGGGTGGTGAAGGCGTATTCTTTATTACTGCGGGAGCCCTCATGATTGTATGAGAATTAGTATTGTTTTAATATATCCATAGCTAGTTTACTTTTGCAGGAGTTATAAGCATAAAGCTTATTGCATGATGATAGTACATGTAAAAAAATTGTAAGTGCCTTGAAGTTTCTGAACTTATTATACAGGAAAAACATGGTGACTTGCGTTGTTGCGACTGATTACTAATTCTTGCCCGATCTGCCTTTTTTTGGCCCACATATCTTAAGTTCCCTGCTTGCTTTTGATTGTCATATGTATCATAAGAAATTGTATTGATTTATGAACATTTAACTTGTAATTCTGTTGGGTATACTTGCTTTTTGATGGATTGCCAAACTTGTCTTTCCTATGTAGGTTACATTAGCACAGCCATTAATGATGGTCCTGGTTGTTTGATATTGCGGTGTCCTGATCCGTCTTGTAGTGCTGCTGTTGGTCAAGATATGATTAATATATTGGCTTCTGATGAAGACAAGGAAAAGTATTTCCGTTACTTCATCAGATCTTATATTGAGGACAATAGGAAGGTAACTTTTTGCAGTTTGAATGGTTCGTTCATCCTTTGATTGCATTCAAAAGGAACAATTACACACACACACACACAGAATTAGAAGTTGGTTTCCTGAGAATATAATATGAATTGTAATTTTGATCATGGCATTTTGTTTTTAACTAAAGGTAGAGGCTCATATTATGAGCAGTTGTGTATCTTGATAAATCAGAACATTTGTTTGTTGACTGTTTTTCGCTTTATGTTTTAAAGCTTTCTATACATTGTCTCATTGTCTGTAGAATGCACATCTGCAATAACTAGTAATGTATCTTCATTGGATTAGTGATCATGAAATCATCAAGTTGGGAGTCCTGGCATAATTTTTGTATATTCACCTGTTCTTGATCCATTGTGATGCTGGGGTTATTTTGCAGACCAAATGGTGTCCAGCTCCAGGATGTGATTATGCTGTGGATTTTGTTGTTGGCAGTGGAAGCTTTGATGTTACTTGCGGCTGCTCATATAGTTTTTGCTGGAATGCAAGTATCCTGAATTTGTCATGGATCTGTATTTTTATTATGTTATCATTGGGATAGCATTTGCATACTAGTTGTGTATTAAATTTGGTTATTTTCTTGGCGCACTATTACATCTGAATTTAATCTTGCAGTGTACTGAGGAAGCCCACCGTCCTGTTGATTGCAGCACTGTAGCCAAGTGGATATTGAAGAATAGTGCAGAGTCTGAAAATATGAACTGGTAAATTACCTGAGCTAGAATCTACTATTTAATTTTATCAATTTTGTGAATGGGAAAAGCTTAATGTGAGATGATCTCAAGTAGTTTTAGGGCCTTGGAGTGTTGTCTAGAATAATTTGTTTGTGTCTATAGAGCATCGCCACATTTGTGCGAGACCAAGCCAACCTGCCTACACCTGCATTGAGGCCTAGGAGTGGTATAGGGAACATCTTTTGACTTATCTCCTTTTCATGTACCAAACAGTAATTATGACTAATGATTGGATTTGTGATTTCAAGGATAATCTATATCATTTGATTATCATCATAAATGTTAAATTTCCCATTAACTTAAAAACTCATGAACTTGGTCAAAAGCATTGTAATCAGTTCCTTAAGGCATGAGATAGTACTGACAGATAATTCTTTATAGTCATCTTGTGCATTAGCTCTATTAAGGTTTGGTCCCTAGTGAATAGGTCAAGTTGATTGCTGATGGTCATGCTTAATTGAAAAAGCGGAGGATAAATGATGGGATCTAATTATGCTCCGTAAGTTTATTTCAATGTCTATTCATTAGTGTGTATCCATTGCTCTCATTTTTTGTTTTTCCATTCCAAAGCTCCATTAAAAGAAAGTTTTGTGCATCTGTAATGCATGTGTGCTGTTGTGTGCATTCATGTCTTCCCTTTTCTATTTCAATGCCTTATTGGAGGATAGGGCTTGTGTTTATGTTTGTGCGGAAAGTTGTACTCATGCCCTCCCTTCTTAACTCCGTTGCGTTATTGGAGGATAGTGCTTCTGTTGTTATGTGTGGAAAGGTGGACATGCATCCATCCATTGCGTTTTGTGTGTGTGTGTGTGTGGATGAGTGCTTGCTTTTAAATGCACAAGGATGAGTGGGTGAATATGGTGGTGCATGTGTTGACGCTATCTGTGCAAAGATATCTTCATGCATGGCAGCTAGTTCAGCAAGATCAGTTCTGAACTTTTTCTGGAACTTCTCCATGCTTCAATGCTAAATAATGTGTGCAATTTCAGGATATTGGCCAACTCCAAACCTTGTCCAAAGTGCAAGCGACCGATTGAGAAAAATCAAGGCTGTATGCACATTACCTGTACGCCACCCTGTAAATTTGAGTTTTGTTGGTAAGCTCACTAACAACTTCCAATCTCCTCCTTATTCTCTCTATGAGGGAATGTGTCTTCGTAATAGATCTCTAATCTCCCAAGGGACATCAAATTTTTTAGTATGTAATACAATATTTCCTTTTGAATTCATGAGCACTTTGTGTATGTTGTTTGCAAATTCCTCTGTTTAAGTTTTGCTTCTCTTATCTCAAGCAATAAAGATTTTGTTCTGCTGTGCATCCCTTCAATAACATTGTCTACTTATTGAAATTTCTGGACTTATGGATCATGCTATGAATGATTTTTTTTTGGGTTAGTGATTTGTTCTATTTCACTCTTCAGACAAAATAAATTGCAAAAAAAAAAAAAGAATATTTATTTTGTTTTGTTCTACTCCAATTGTAATTCATTTGATTATCTATGGCTGTAGGCTTTGCCTTGGTGCGTGGTCAGATCATGGAGAGAGAACTGGTGGCTTTTATGCATGTAACCGATATGAGACAGCAAAGCAAGAGGGAGTGGTATAATATAGTCATAGCTAATTTTTTTGAAATACATCTGAACATAACTTCTTATTCTTCTTTATTTCTGTTGTGTAACTGTTCTTTGTTTCCTTGATTATTCCCTTTGTTTGCAGTATGATGAGGCTGAGAAGCGGAGAGAAATGGCAAAAAACTCGCTGGAGAGATATACTCATTATTATGAACGATGGGCAACAAACCAATCAGTAATTAACCATAATACTTAATGTGATCTCTTTTGCTCTTTCTACTTTGCAATGACCAGCTAAAGACAAAAATAGCAGCTGAATCCAACCACCATTTCTTTTTCTCATTTTCCTTTTCACTCTTTTCTACTGTTAGATTGCATTCCTTTCCACTCTTTTCTACTGTTTGATTTTGGGCTTCGCTTTTCACATTGCAGTCTAGGCAAAAAGCACTTTCAGATCTACAGCAAATGCAAACAGTACATGTAAGTTGGACTTTTGACTATCAATTTCCTTTTTTTTTATTATTATTTTTTTGAGTTATGCATCTGGTGGTCCAGTTATTTTGTACAACCAAGAGACATTAGAAGTATTTGTTGTTATTTGGTTAAGGGTGCAATATATATATATATATATATATATATATAAAGAAGCCTGTAAATCATTTGTCTGGCTTGAATGAAGTTCACCTCTGCTCATGGAAAAAAGTGAGGGAGAGTAATTTCTCTGGTACTCAGTTTACATAAAGGGTAAACAGCAAGTCTTGTTCTTTCGGCTTTTTGCCTTTGGGTTTTGCGCACATAATGTGTATGGCCTGAGATTCTATTTGCTTATATACTGATTTGTGATCCATGTGAGTATATATGCTGCAAATTTCAAATCACCCTAGTATAAATAGAGTTTGTTCTGGAGCAGCTGGCTTGGGAGGACACGTTTTTGTGGATAGAGAATCCTACCCTCAGTTAACATGCTATAAAGAGAAAAATGAAAGCTTTAATCTTGGATTTTCAATGATGGTATAATGCGATCAATCTTCAACCAACACATATTTAGGTATAATTACAATATTCTGTTAATGGAACTCCATTGAGCTCTGGGTCCAAGGACTTAGGATTTGGTGGCTTAGCCTTGATCTGGATGATTTTGCTGCACTTGTTCAGCTTTTTTGAGTTATGAGGCAGTGAACTCAACCTTGTGAGTTTCATTTACTTGAGCTCTAATAATTACACATTCTGGTTAGCCCACTTGTATTATTAACAGGGATCTACAGTAAAACTTTTGGTTCAGGTGTCCAATTCCTATGAGCCCTCTCTCGTTGTTGAGTTGGTATAAGCATGTTTGCCATTTGATGTTGCAATAGATTCTTTCCATTAGCATGTTCTTTATTTGTAATACGAATAAGGGAAACTCTGTTATAGCCATTTCTATGCATTCAATGTACTCTGCAGCATAGTTGTTAAAGGCGCGCCTAAGGCTCAAGGCTCACCATACTCCAGTCTCAGTGCCTTGAAAATCCAAATGCAGGCACTGTCACAAAGGAGCGCGTCTTGGTGTGCCTTGAGCCTAAGGCGAGGTGTGCGCGCCTAGGCGTGCCTTTGTGACATTAGTTAAATATTTGTATTTTTTTTTTTGTTTTTAGTTTTGAGAAATCTAAACTATTGATTATAAATTGAAAAGAACTCTTAATATGTCTTACCATACCTAATTATTTCCAAAACAAACAATAAAAAAGAAAAAAAAAAGGTTAGTGCAAAAAAAACATATGTTCCAGCCTTCACAAAGATAGTTTGAACAGCATAATTTAGGTGCAAAACTAATTGTGTTTTGCAATGATAATTCATAATTGACAAGTGTTAGAACTTGTTAAATATAATATTAGTAAGCTTAAGATTCTTGTGTGTTTAGTAAACCTATGAGCCTTGTGTTTAAGATATCAAACCTTAATTAAGTTTATTTATTTATTTCTGTGTATGTGTTTCTATTTTGTTATTATGACTTATGTATTTTGAATTTTAATATTTATAATATTATATCACTTTGCTAGTAGTCAAATAATAAAATTTATAAATTTTTTCGATTATTTTTTATTTTTGCGTCTCATGTCACTTACGCGCGCGCCTGCGCTCCAAGATCCCTTATTGCCTTAGTGCGCCTTTAATAACTATGCTCTGCAGATAGAGGGATATGAAGTATATTATGCCAATCAGATATCAGATTCTTCCATTAGTTGGATTTTGTCAAAAAGGATTAGGTGGTAGTGCTGTTGAATACTGAAAACTCCTTTATTATGTTCGGATTTTTGTGTACTTGATCTTCATTTATAGCTAAATAATCCTAATATTTTGTAAAATTTAATAATTCAAGATCAATGGTCATATGGCTTATCCCATGCAAATGAAATTCATCTGCCATTTTTGCTTATTCAAAATTAAAATTCATGTCATTCATTTTTCAACTATTGATAAATGGTAAAATTCCCCTTAAGAAATTGTACCTAAGTGGCTTTGAGGTAATTTGTATTAAACCTGGTTTTTCTAGTTTACAGAGATGACCCTGTGTTTTTGCAGCTTGAGAAGCTGAGTGACATACAGTGCCAACCAGAGTCACAGCTGAAATTTATAACAGAGGCCTGGCTACAGGTACACAAATTCTATTAGCCAATTAGATTTCTGCTTTTTCCATTTCTATTCAGGCTAGTATGAATGCTAACTGGTTTTTTCATCATCTTAATTATGTTTGCAGATTGTTGAATGCAGGCGAGTTTTGAAATGGACGTATGCCTATGGATATTATTTACCTGAGCATGAACATGCTAAGCGACAGTTCTTTGAGTATTTGCAAGGTAGGTTTTATATTCCATTTGTAGGCAGAAGTTTTACTTTATTTATGGTATTTTGATTAGAGACAATTATACAGGTGAGGCTGAGTCTGGGTTAGAGCGACTTCATCAGTGTGCAGAGAAGGAGCTCCAAGTTTATCTAAATGCAGATGGCCTGTCCAAAGACTTTAATGAGTTCCGGACCAAACTTGCTGGACTAACCAGGTGATTTGGATGAACTCATTCGTTCTCTCAAATTAAACCAAAATGGATATGTTAGACATGTTGCACCACTTGAATGATTATATGCCCCAAAATTAACTTTGCATTTGGATCAGCTGTAGTATATTCATTTAACTTCACTGTTGCATGTCTTTGCATGCCTGATTCAATTCCTTTGCTTCCAATTATAATGCGGATATAAGAAGCTAGGACATTTGACAATTTTATATGCTGTAGAAATCCATTATGGTAGATGCCTATCGGAGACATCTATAGATTGAATGTTGGAAACTGGAATGATTTTATTTATTTATTTATTTTACATTTTGGTCGCACTTTGGAGCTTGTAGGCTTTGCTCTTTTTTTTTTTTCTTTTCTTTTAATCTTTCCTTGGGTGAATGAAACAGTGTGACTCGGAACTACTTTGAGAATTTAGTTCGGGCTCTAGAGAATGGTCTATCAGATGTGGACTCTCATGGTGCCTGTAGTAGGACAGGAAGCTCAAAGAGCTTGGGAGGTGGAAGTAGCAGGGGGAGAAGTGGGAGAGGCAAGGGCTCAACATCCAGGTCAAGTGGGCTTAGCAGAAGCATTGATGATTCAGGCCACTGGTCATGTGAACATTGTACCTTTGCCAATATAAAGTCAGCCACCTTTTGTGCAATGTGCCAGCAACGCCGATAAATCTTATTTTCCACACAGATTGGAGTGATCAGATTTACCCCTTCAGCTGTCCAGTTGCATTGGGAAAAGAGACCTTTAGAGAATTGCTGGGAAAAGAATGAATAAGGCTCCATTGATCTCTCTCAGCTCCAAGCAAGGGTAAATAGCTCCACCCGTGTATTGCTATGTTGAGAAAAGGGTGGGAAAAGGGTGGCAGTGGAAATGAGAAAAGGGTGGGAAAGGGAAAGGAAAAGAACTTCTCGTTTGGATTGTTTCTGGCATCAGCTGTAAATAGCTCCACCCGTGTATTGCTATCGCACATCAGAATCAACTCGAATCTATTCATCTTTAATCTTTATGATCATTTATTATGTTGTTACTGGAAGATTTGTAGCCTGCTTGAAGCTTCCAAGCGAGATTCGTATCAATGATAACCACTTGGGGTCGATTGGTCACGTCAGTCCCAGCTAAAATGAGATACGGAAAAATACAAAAATAAGTGGTTTGTACTTTTCGTAATTTTTAAATAAAGGTCTGTTATTTATTTTTTTTCACAAAATAAAGTCTATGGTTTATTCTGATAATTTTTTGACAAAACAAAATTTGTAATTTATTTCGATAACAAAAAAAATGGTATATTTCCGTTAACGGTGTTAAGCAGAATAGACGCAATTAATGATATGTCGATTTTTGAGAAGTGATGCCAAATCTTATTTTATAAAAAAAATAAAAAATAACCTTTAATATAAAAATCGTGAAAAGCACGTACCATTTATTTATATATTTATATTTTTGCCAATGAAATGAATGTTTTTATCATTTCTTTAGAACCTTGACTGTCTACGATATGAAGTGTAATGGCAAATGACTGTTGACGACGTGTGGCATGGCAACCTGTTTCAACCCAATTGACTCGTAAACTTCGTTCAGTGTATCTGGAAACAAAATATTTGGAACAAGTGAATCTGAAACGATTAAATTCTTAGTATTATTTAGCTCTGAGTTTGTAAAAACGATTTTTTAAAAAAATTTTGTATTTTTAATTTTAAAAACTGTTTTTGGTAGAAAGTAAACAAATGATTTTTCCAAAAATATGTTTAAAAAAACAGTTTACAAAAAAATTAAAAAAAATTAGTTAATTAAATACAAAAAATTCAAAATCTGCATTTAGACTCTAAACAACAATTCCAAACATTCTTGAATCATTGTACAATGTAACAAGATGTGAGGCAATGTAAATAAAAAAATGAAGCAGACGCTCCAACAGAATCTGACACTAGGCAAGATTTATAAATGATTTGGAATGTCCTTGAAATGTTCATAATAGCGAGCAACAGTGTTGGTAATTGAACTTCAAAAGAATCAAAACCAAAAATGGCATTGTTCCTTGCTTGAGTTCTTTTGTACTTCAAAATGCTACCTGACTATTTGCTCAGGGAATGCAGATCCTTGGTGGTTCTCACATTTCATTCTCAACGTATGTGATTGAGGATTTTACATCTATTGTTGAATGTTTTTTTTCAATTTTATCAACATTTTTCTGTGTTTTCATTGCTACTATTTTTATTTTCATTTTTATCGATTTTTTCTTTTTAAATATGAGAATTACTATATATTTTGCACATTTTTTTTGTTTAATTAAGAAAGAAAATGATTATTTTTTATCTTTTAAATATAAATTAAAAATTTTATTAACTTTTATAGTCACCACTTATCCTTATGTATGTATATATGTATTTATTTATTTTTAATTGTTAATTTAATTAGCAAAAGAAATATATAAATTTATATTTAATTAACTTAATTACCAAAGTAAACCTTAATTTTCAAAGGAAATATATAAACTTGTATTCAATTAACTTAATTAATGTTATTTATTTTGGTAAATATCAGGTAGATTTTTGGTAATTTTTAGTTGAGAAATTGATTAAATGTAAGATAAACCTCTAGTAAACTTTGATTAACTTCAACTTTCAATATTTTTCTAATAAATCTTGAGTAAATCTTTGATAAACTTTTGGATAAGTCTCAGATAAACTTTTGGTAAATCTCAGATAACTTTTATTAATTTTCTAATAAATATTTGATAAATCTTGAGTAAACGTTATATAATTTTTATTAATTTTGTAGTAAATTTTAGGTAAAACTCGGATAAATTTATGTAAATTTTGTATAACTTCAACTTTTATTAATTTTCTGGTAAATATTTGATAAACTTTGGATAAATCTCAGGTAACTTTAATTTTAATTAATTTTTCGGTAAATTTTGGATAAAATTTAGATGAACCTCAGGTAAATTTTAAATAAACCTTATATAATTTCAACTTTTATTAAATTGTTAGTAAATTTCGGATAAACCTTAAATAAACATTGATTCTTCCTATAATTTTAGGCCATGTGGGCATGTTTAGCGTGCTGCCATTTTTAAAAAAAACTTTAAGATGCGATATCATTTTTTTCTATTTTTGTAAAAAGTAAATCTTTCAAACAGGCCCAAAAACTCTTAAAATATTACATTATCTCCACTTAAAGTGTTTTTCAAATATATCAAAAGCATCTAAAAAAATATTACAAGAGTATATAAATTCAAAAAGTCATCCTAAAATATACCAAAAATACAAATGCCAGTATATTTCAGATATATTTTAGATATATTTTGATTTAGTATCCTTAAGAATATTTTGAATATACCTTGATTCGATATATTTCGAAAATACTTTAGGTATATATTAAGAATATCTTCAAAAATTTTTAAGAGTTCCTTCGATATACACCGGGAATACGTTATACATACTTTTCCTAATATATTTCCACAGAATTCCCAAATGTATATTAAAAGTATGCCCAATATAATACTCAAAGGTATTTCTAAAAGGTATTTCTAGAAAATTTTCAAGGTATACCAAAGTATTATCAAATCTACTTAATTATCTTTTAATCATCTTTCCATTTCAAAATCTACTTATTTTAACTAAATTTGCCTGTTTTCTTTGAATTTTTCACCGTGTTCAAAATCGCAGGAGCTTAAATGAAGATCGACACCAACAAGAACTGATTCAAAAACTCAAAATACCACGAATACAAAAAAAGTAGAACGAGAGATTCTAATTCTGTCAATTAATCAAACCAAAAAAAAGAAAAGAGAAAAGTTCGATTAGGACCAAACCTGAACCAAAAGCCAAAGAGAATCAAAACGTGGCTCCATTTTTAAACGAGTTCGTGATTGAATAAAAATTTTTTTGAAGAAAATGCAGAGAATCATTGAAGCAGAAAGAGGAGGATGAGGGGGAAAAAAAAATAAAACGACAAGATGAATTTAGAAAGTTGCAGAGAGAACATACTCTCTGTTTCTCTCTCCCTAATGAGCCTTCCCCATTGACACATTGGCAGTAGCTATAACCTTTGATCTGAGTTAGAATGCTCAATAAGCACCCCTGCAAATCACAATCACTATACCCAATTTAATTGTTACCAGCCAATCAATTGATAAAGATGATAAAAAAAAAAAAAAAAAACACTGAGCATCGTGTCAATGAAACTCAAATCAAAGAATATTTATTCGGTAAGAGTGAAAAAATTTTAGGTAAAAATGAAAACAGAATATTTTGTTTCTATTTTTGAAAAACAAAGTTAAAAACAGGGGTTTGGTCCTCTTGTAAAAATCCCTATTTGATAACAAAGGCATCCAAAAAGCCCATTGACGTGCTATTTGGATTGGGAACATTGGGAAGGAAAAAACAATTCTTCATATGCTCAGACAAATTCCACAAAAAACCCGCAAAATAAAGAGCCTCTATATTTCATTTAGGAAGTGATAAATTTGCCTATAATTATGAGTTTTCAAAAATGTTGACAATATTTATAGAATTGGAAACCTGTATTCTTAAATCCACGAATTTTACAAAAATCCCTCTCTGCCAAGGGAGGCTTAATATGATAGTTTTTTTCTCGAAAATATACTGTGTCTAACATGTTAATGAAAGTAATTCAAGTCAACTCCTAATTAGCTTATGGCATCAAGTACATGCTTGTGAGTGAAATTCAAGCAAATGAAATTGAAAAAGGTCAAATCACAAGAAAAACAAACGAAAAGACATGCACACTGACAAGCAAGCAAGACAAGAATGATGTAGAAGACGATTAAACATAAGCACTCAGATTCCTCATCCTAAATGAGAATAAAGAGCAGAGTTCGATACGCAACAAATAACTGACAACCAGCAGTGTAAAAGGTATAGAAACAAATAATTTGCACCCGCTGAAACCCATAATTAGCCGCCGATTCCAATACCGAAATTTACTGGTCGTTTCTAATGCCCAGAATCCACTGTGCAAGATGAGTCAAATATGGCTCTGCTTGGGAATTACTGCTGAGGATGGGTCCCAGACTTTGAAGCTCAGCATTGAATTCCCTCTCAAATTTGCTGCAAAATAGTAAAGCAAATGAGACAGACACTGAGGTTTTTGTACACACGTCTATTTCACATTCACTTTCTTCAGACTTACAGTACAGACTCCGTCACAGTTGCATTTGTAGTTGTCATTTTTAGTGCCTGACATGGGCTTCTTAATCTCCATTTCTTGAACTTCTCTGACCTCAGTGAAACATCAGAAGGTTCCTCTAGTTTTGGAATATCGATAGAAGATGATATCAGCCACTGAGTTGCAGCTGCATACTGCAGACATAGTGATTTCAGCCTCTCCACCTTCTGCAATCAGAAATTTGACTTTGTAAAAATTACCACAATGAAAAACCACGGGAATAACGAACAAATACACATACACATGCATGCCTTTCTGTTTTTTTCCCCCCCTAAAACAGATTAAAATAAAAGCAAGTGGTTGTTGCCAGAAGTATAATTTTGCTTGAAATGATTTTCCATCCTGTCCCCATAGTTAGTTTCTTTTTTCTATTGCCTCATTTTCCTATTGCATATCCCAAAGATACAATCAATGTCTATAACCAATTAAGTGAATGTAATTTCCAAGTATTTAGCAAAACAAACCTTGAGTAGTTCAGGTAAAAGAAGCAAACATTCTCTCAGACATTTATCAAGGAACAAATCATGATACTGGATAACCTGTTCGAAAGAGAGAATGTAAGACATACAGGATGATACACTGCATTATCAAAAACAAATATGTACATAAATGGAAGCGCAAGTATTGCACATCAAGATATTTTAATCCAAAAAGTTATGTAGGTCCATACCTCATCTACGCTTTTAGCAGTTTGTAATCTATTATACAACAAGTGCCAATTAGGTTCAAGAACCTGGAAACAAGTCTTTGTCAAAAACCACAAGCTAGGATTCCAAAAATTTTACATTAAAGAATTCTATATTAAATGAAAATAGACGAAAAGGTAGAATCCAAGATGAAAACAGATCATTGTTACAATTTCTGCCTGCTTTTTTTTTCCTCCAATTTTTCTTGTAGACAGAACTTTATGCTTGAACCCTCATGGTGTATGAGGCCACAATTTCTGCCTGCTTTTTTTTTTTTTCCTCCAATTTTTCTTGTGGACAGAACTTTATGCTTGAACCCTCATAGTGCATGAGGCCATTGAACTTTGCATATCAGAAATTATTATGCAGATTTAAACATCATTCCCCCAATAGGATCCACATTAAGGACAAGAAAAAACTGCCGAAATACTGGATTCATTGATATTCAGGACATGTCAAACAAAAATTCAAATGACACTCTGGTTTACTACGTTGAGCGGCACAGATAGATAAGAAAATGCATAAGGTTAGAGTATACTTAAGTATCATTCTCCATTAAGGATACATGCTAAGGACAAGAAAAAACTGCCCAAATATTGGATTCATTGATTTTCAGGACATGTCAGACAAAAATTCAAATGGCACTCTGGTGCACTATGTTGAGAAGCAATGTTACATGAGAAAATGCAAAAAGGGTTAGAGTAAGTTATACCAATGAAATATCAGAAACATAAACTGCAAATATTGACAAAGACAAATGCAGAACAAGAACTACAACAGGAAATCCACGAAAAATTGACAAAAAGAAAGACTAAATTGATGACATAAACTTGCCTCAAATGTTAAATAGTGTAGAAGGCTATTAATGAATTTTAGCATGCTACGACAAAGCAGAGCTGATCTAGGGATGGCAGTACCCCGCATGTTAAGAGCACGAACTCCCTGTAAAAGAAATTGCAGTGGGATTAGAAGAAGAAAAAAAAAAGCAGGTAATGGTTATCACTTGACAAATAAGCTTATAGCTCATACTTGGTGCACTTGCCAAGCCCCACAAAGCTGGCGGTCGACATGTTTACAGTGGAATAGAAAGCGAAAAATCAACTGGTATTTTGTTAAGGCTTTTCTTGAGATAACTATAGATAATGGCCATTGAACCTGAAAAACAAAGTGACTTTGATTCATGAGCATTGACTAACAAGCATTGATTTTAAATCAGAAATTCAAGATTGTTCCATTTAGTCGTATGAAATGAACTAATAGCAATGACAGAAACGATATTCAACCAAATAGCAAACACAAGGAAAAGGCTGTTATTACAATCATTGTCCTACCAAAGAATGGTTTGAAGCGGGTTTACAGTAGCTGTAGCCAAGACTTGGGCTTGTAGTGATGTGGAATTCAAGCCCATGAATTTTACCATCGCATCAAGCAATTTTCCCCACAATGCCATATATTATCTCCACAAGTATGCAAGAAAAGTACCTTGTAACTCAAAGAAAATGTCTCAAGGCCAGTAATGCTCATTGGCTCCTCTATATCATTATTATCAGAAACAGTCCTTGTTTCAAGATCCTTCAAGATGCCCAGTGTTTTAAGCAAAGAAGATCTTTCCTGAAACCAGAAGCATAAAATATAACATAATGCAAATTAGGTTGCTACTTTCACCAAATAATAGCAATACGGAGAAAAGTTGCTTACTACACAACATGTCAAATCCTCATGACATGGATCTGCTGCAGCTGCTGTGGTACGCAAAGCAAGGTCTAATAAAGACTACGAAGTAAAAGAGAATGCAATCAGGCCATTTTGAGCAACATCAACTTTTCATCAGCTCTCTATTGAGTTTAGTGAGAAAAAGGTGAAACCTGAAGCTTCTCCACTGAAATTTCATCAAGCTTTTTGGTAAGCTCATCTCGAGCTATATCCATGAAATGAACCAAAAAATCACCCTGAAACAATATGATGCACAAGAAATCCAAACAAGAAACAAATGAATTTGCCTTTGAATAGCACAAGACAATTTAAAATGCACATAACACAAAATACATCTTTAGAAAGGATTCAAGTCCCACATTCACTGAACCAGAAAGATAAGTACCTGATCAAGAAGAAGATAGTGCTTAACAGACCGCAGCTTTCCTATTAGATCATACTACAGCATAAAAATTAACATTTTGTTTTAGGAGCTAGGGCACTACAGAGAGCAATTCCATGGATAATAATGTGAGCAGAACAAAAATTCCCTCAAGAAATATGCGGGGACATTATATTGGCATTTAAATTAATACTCACCTTATTTCTAATGAGATTTAAGAGCTCACTGCTGGCGAAATCATATGCAGATTTTATACATTCAAGATAATGATGGTTTGAACCAAAGCTCATTAATTTTGAATTTTCGGAGGAAGGGACCTATCAATAATAAATCAATCAAGATCACAATTGCAGACAACAAGTTCTTCCTTGCATTCAGAGAAAAATAATTTAGCACATAGAATGGGCATACAATGAGCAAACCTGAACATTGTGCCCACATTCTCTCATAACATTTAAGTATTTTCCAGTAGTCAAAATAGTTCCAGAAATATTGGCAAGGAAGCTAGGAATTCCTTCTTTAAGGCTATAACGTTGCCTCCAATACTTAGAATCATAATCCTGCATAAGGCTTTCCTGTAAAATGGAAACTATAAGCATCTTGAACTACTATGAAATACCCATTATCCTGAACAAAAGTCATTATACCTTTTGAAGAGATTTGTCCTCAGCAATAAAAAATTCACCATAAGGATCATCAATGACTCCTTCGTAGACCCACCTATATTCATGTTTCACTTTCATGTGAGGGAGAAAGTCAAAAGTAATAGCAGAAATACACTCCCAAAGGGACAAAAAAAGGACAATAGAGAGAAAGAAAGAGTTGGAACTGCGAGTATACCAAATAGGGAGAGAAATATTAGACAAACATATATCCCATGAATAACATACTTAATCACAGATGCTGTTATGTTATTTAGTTATGTCTATTCCACTTAGGTTTCAGCAGCTCCCGAAGACAAATATGCACAAACACACAAAAATAAATTGAAATTGTATGAAATAAATTACCAGAATATGAGCCTTAGATTCTTAAAGCAAGTGATATCCCCTAAAATATCTAATGTGGTATTGGAAGGAGAAAAAATGATAAGGATATTCTCCTTTTTAAGAAGATGGCAACAAACCAATGCACATTTATCATGGGTTATATGATGGCCAATTGGAAAGGCTACTACAATGGTACACTGAATGGACAAACCACAAAGACAATACAATGCATCATATTCTTTAATTTCCAAGTACTATTAGGACAAAAAAGAAACAAAGTCAGGTCAGATAGAAGATATCTAACATTAAGTGCCTTTTCGCAAAAACAAGAATAGGATACATAAGAATCTATAATATTATTTAGTCTGTCAAATAGATTTTTAAGGCCTATAGTAATATAGTATGTCACAACAAACTGCAGGATTAATATAATTTTGCAGGTTATATTATCAAGACGCAAATTTCTGAACCTGTATGGCATGAGGAGGTGACCCTCCAAATGTTGAACCCTGGTGATAGACAACTACTTGCTTCCCTTTGAATGCATTACAAACAAAACAGTCCAAATAGTACATTTGGTACCAGATGTAGTAGTATTTGCTAAAACAAAGTATCAAAGCATGATGTAAGACCTTATGAATGCCAACAACAGATTGGATAGCACGCTTATGCTTTTTACCTTTCTAATATGCCAAGGTATGCATTGCTTGCACTTTGTGTCATCTTCTCTAGCAATGACCTCACTGCATTATCACCTGCCATGGCCTTAGCCTGGATGGAGCAAAAGCTGAATCAATAACAATAGAATATAACAAAGACGGTTATTATATAAATTGCAATTTTTTGACTCAACAAATATTGTAAGTCAGATACTATGAGTTACCTGGCTTTGTAGGAGGTTAAGGACAGCAGAACCTGTAAACTTATTTGCTGAAGCCTTCTTAACCACAGTGGATAATGCTTGCATGGAACCCAGCAAGGGCTACATTACAACAGGGAAAACCCCTTGAGAAAGCATCCAAGAAATGATAAAAAATGGAACATTCGAACAAATCAAACCTGACAGTAAAACCACAATCCTTGTACGGACAGTCTTCCAAGTCGAAATTGGTGTTCAAGCTGTGCTACCATGGCCTGATAATCCTGATGAAGATTCCATAGTGACATTTGATATAGGAGGACAATTATTATTTTGTGCTCAAGAGATACGGCTTTGAAGTGCGCAAAAACAGTCCTTTAAAATATACACTAAATTTCACATTTTATGCTAGATGGCATAATTACATCCAAACCAGCAGAACAGAATACATACAACAAAAATCTACGTTATCCATATCTCGTTTTTTATTCAATTACTGGTAAGACAAGGCATTAAAATGCTATAGATGAGAGGATGGCAGGCTTAATTAAAATTTTGAAAAATTAAAGCGCTTTACTTTTTTTCCCTCTTTAGGAGAAGATAAAATTAGGGCTGAAGGCAGGGTTTCAGATCTGAACACAGTAACACAAGGTACCCGAACAAGAATTTGAGTGCTCCTTACACCTCTTTTTTCTTGTTTGCCTCTCTGATCTCTGAATCCAAGTTTCTTTTTCCTATTTTGATTCTTTCAAGGAGCCAATCTTTTCAGTTTCCTCCTTTCATAGGCTGTTTAAACTAATGACTCTTCAACAACATAGTTTCTCTCTTGTTGCTTCTTCAACTGATGAGAAAATCCACATTGGTGGAAGTAGATGGTCCACTTAAAATAAAATAAAACATAAATGCAACAATGACAGGAAAGAGAAGTTAAAACAAATTAATATTCAATTGGAGTAGCAAATATTCCAATTACCTAAAATATAAAAACAAACAAGCAAAGGAATGCAATATAAGTTCAATCTAAAGACTTACAGCACAAAGAACCTACTAGTAGAAGTGCCCTGAGAGCAGCAGCAAAGGCATGATTAACTATCCCATTTTTGAATTGTGACCTTGACTCAACAAACTGGTCAATCAACAGATAGCTCTTGCATAAAGGAAAAATCCGTTTTGCCAATTCCTGAATTATAAGTTCATTGGTTCAAACAATTTTGAAAGAAACCATGCATCAGTTAATTCCAAGAAAAGCATGATTGAATATCCCTTATTTGCCTTACACTCTTAAAGGCAAATAAAGAAGGCTACATTCAAGAGTACTCTTTTAGAATTCAAAATGTTTTATGCATAATACAAACTTGAAATGCTCTAGAAACTTGCATCTATCCCAAAGCCTTGCAATCAAATTTAAATTTACACTTATGGTTATTATTTCCTTAAACTAAATTCCTCTATCAGACTGATTAAAACTAAAGCCACAGCCGAATAAAGTACAATGCTGACTTCATTCATTTGCTCACCTTTTCAACCAACACATCAATGCCACAACAGACAAAAATACAGGAAATTATGGCACAATTTACTCAAGTGCAAAATAGTTAAACCAAAATGGCATGAATAAAAAATGAACTAAGAAAGCTTTCCTAAGCTGCCTGATTCAAAGTGTAAGAAAATACAAACCTGCAATGCCAAATCCATTGAAGCATCAACCTGAAAAGTAATATCATCCTCCTTTCCGCGAACTCTTTTGATTGAAATATATCGTCCTTCAATTCCAACCAAAGCAGACATGAGATCATCAATGATGATAAGTTCCTATAGAGGAAGAACAAAACCATCATCCATCTACCTTTAGAAGCTCACAAAGAAAGTAAACAATGTATGAATTCAAAGTAGGTCTAGCTTAACAAGTTTCAAAACAAAATAGAGGACACATGTGATGCATACTACTGCACGAACATGTCCTACTTTTATGGTTTGAAGAAAAAAAAAATGCCTGTCTTTCATAGGAAATAGAAAGTAATGCTATAAACATGAACTGCTTGTTCTTCTGCAATCTAAAAACTTCTAAACAACCCTGTGCAACAAATGGTAACAAGAATTTGCAAATAAACAATACTAATCCACTGTCAAACATTGGATTTTCCAAATTTAAAATGAAGTTTGTACTCGTTTTGTTTCTTTGATTCTTACTCTCTCAACATATTTGAATCAATAGCAAAACAAATTAAACTTACATAGAATGTTCAAAATATTCATTGACAAATGATGACATAAAATTTCTTCAGCTCATAATCAACACAAAATTTGAACCTAAAAATAATAAAGAAAAAAGAAAGAAACTGCAGCAAGATCACTTAACTTGACAACAAAAATTTTAAAAGAGCTGACAAGCATACCTGAACTGCAGCATCATAACAGCCAATGGCTTTGTCCAAACCAGGGCTGCTTAAAACACACAAAAATTTTGTCACACGAAATTATAAGAAGGTTACAAGTCACCACATTAAGAAAAAGAAATTTTAGTGAATATTTATAAAAAAGACTGTAACAAAAAGCATTAAACAAACACGAGCATACCTGAAGGATTCAGAGGAAAATGCTGCGGTATCAGCAAGCCTCGAGGTTGCTCTTTTTTCCTAAATAGATTAAAAAAAGCACATTCTCATAAATTATAATTTATTCCATCTTTCCTTCAAACTAGAGAGAGATAACTGGAAAAAAAAAAAAAAAAAAAGAGCAAGCACGACAGAATGAGATTTTCCCACTATCTTTTATTTTTTGAATATATATACATTAACCGAGAGAATTTTACTTAATATATATATATATATATATATTAAGTAAAATTCTCTCGGTTAATGTATTTCAAATAATAGAAAAAAATTAAATTTCTAAAGTGATATTTTCATAACGAGATCCAATTGGTTGTTTCTGAAAGAACGAAAGAAACCTGATGGAAACGGCCAGTGAGGAAGGGCCTCTCGATGTTCCAACGAGGCGTTGAGGGACACGAAGATGCTGTTTCCATTAGTAGTTACTTCGAATAGTCTATCTCTGTAGCCTGAATTACCAGAATCGGAATGGCGGTCACCGGAGCTGGATTGAAAGTAGAGTGTGTTTGAGGCACTTGGATTTGTCGCCGTCAATTTTTTCTTGTTTCCCAACTGTGTTGTCGTCAATTATTAGCATTTGCCTTTGGCCAATTAGTCCCTCTCAATTACCGTTAACCCACGACCGATGAACCAACTTAGTCTGGTGAAAAGGCGTCGTTTTTTTTTTTTTTAAGCCAAAACGACGACGTTTTAGTAAAAAATATTTTAAAGAAAATATTAACATGAAACGGCGTCGTTTGGAGTTTTAAAATTTTCACACTTGTTTTGAAGTGATTTTGAAAAAAATAAAGCCCCCATCCGTCCATTCCTTCCCCTTCTTCGAAATTCCTAGGAAGAAGGGAAAAAGCAAGTGAAGATGCTTTTTTTTTTTTTTTTTTCCCCTTATTATCATTATATAAATGGAGAAAGGGTAACTAGACATGCTATTATTCCCCCTTCTCCTCAAAACAAAACATCCAATTACACTCCCCTCCATCTCCCATCTGCCCACCATAAATTTTTTTTCTGAAAGAAAGGAGAGATATGGAGAAAAAGAATCTACCTTTACTTTCACAATGTACCTCCTATTAGATTCAATCTCAGAACAAAGAACGAGTACAGAACCCCCTCAAACCCAGGAAAATAAAAAGGGAGCAGAGGTGGTCATGATAAGGGATTACCATGCCATGCCATGCCATGGCATTATAAATTATCAATTAAAAGAAATAAATGAATAAATAATAAAAAGAACTTAATAGCCTTACCATTTCAGAGGAACTCTACTTTTGAACCCAGACTTGCTCCTGTCAATAACCTTCAACCAATTAGTGAAAAAAGCAAACGAAGACATGGTTACTGCCACTTCTTAACAGCCATCGTTCATCCTTTTTTGGTAATTTAGGGATTTCGAAGAAGCAGAAGGGATGTACGAGGGCTTTCGTCGTTCTTTTTTTCAATCTCTACAAAACAGCGGCGTTTTGGAATGTGAGGTCCAAACGACGCTGTTTCAAATTAATATTTTTCTGAACCTTTTTACTTTTTACGAAAACGATATCATTTAGGATTAAAAAAAAAAATTGAAAACGACCCCACTTTTCCGGACCGAATTCGTTCAATGGTTATGGATTAACCATGCTAACGAAATATTAATTAAAGGATCTAATTGCACTCATTTTAAATTTTACAAGCTTAATTGAACTAAATTAAAATTGAAAGAGTGTGATTCGAGCTATAAAATATGATTGAGGAACTAATTTGTATTTTTAGTGTCCTTCGTCTTTTGGCGAAAAAAAAAGGAGAAAAGAGAAGGAACATTACCATTCCGTTCTTCTAAAATATTTTTAATTATCAATCAAAAAGAATATCTTTAATTTTCATTAGGCTTAATTATATAAAAAATTATGAATTTTGCACTTTGTCATAATTATATCTAATTTTATTTTCGTAACAAATTTAGTATCAATATCATTGAACAATACTTTGAATTTAGCTGACGCTTACATATATTGCTTAATCAAACTCAATCCAATAACATCAAAATGATTAGACAATTCACGTTAGTGTCAGTTAGGTTTTGAGTATAGTTCAACGATACCGAAACTAGATTTGTTACGAGAATAGAAGTTCATATAATTAAATTAAAATTTTTAAAAATTTTGATATAATTGTGATAAAGTACAAAATTTATGTAATTAAGTTTTTTTATTAATATAAATTTAACTTTTGCATTCATTTATTATTTTTTGCCATTAAATGTTTTCTTAATTTTTTTATTTTGTTTTAATCATAAAACTCATAAAATTACTATAAAAATTCATGATAAGCTATAAGTAAAGATATCAGTAATAATAATAAATTATTGTAAAGATAAATTGAGCGATTTTTGGCAGTAAGAGTTAACTCTTCGTATTAGTTAAATTTTAAAAATTAATTTAAAGACTGATCTGACTACTGTATGATCCGGTGAATTCCACCGACGATACCTCAATTATGTAAATTGTAACAGTTTAATATCTCAAAAATTATTTGTAACATAAAACTATTTCAAGTTTCATTTTATAACTAAAATAAATTTTGAAATACTGAATTGTCACAATTTGCATATGCATAGTTGGAATATCGCTGGTGAAATTCACCTTTATAATGCTTTCCTTTCTCAGCAGTGCATGACTGCATGCTCTCTGTCTTATTGCTGTCAGCCTTCGGATTAAAAGCAGGAGATCTTCCCATTGTAACCAATACCATTGCTTTAATAAAAATTGCAATATTTTTTGTTTATTTATTTATTTATTTTATTTGACTCAGCATCAGATGTTAAGTTCAGCCTAAGTAATAAGCACGTTGAAGAAGAGTTTCTTTTACTTGAATCTATTGCACTATAACATATCCAAAAACAGCCATGCTTCCCCAACTGAGGCTAGCTGAAACTAATTTTCTGTTGGACAATGCCATTCCCATTTACTGTTTCCCACATTGCGCAGTGCCGCAAAATTTCTTTTTGAATCATATAGATTTGTAAATAAAGATTGACGGTGTAAAGCTTTGCACTCATTGAACCCTCCTCGTTTTGTAGGCAGTGTACGCCAAGAAGAATGGAATTGCAAAGCCATACACTGGAAAGTGGACCAATGGGTTCATCTCATAAGCCTTCATCAGGGCTCTGCAATTCTGCAACCAATTCAAACGCACAATCATTAACACTCAAACTTAATGAACCATAGTCAATGTACAAGAACAATGTTTAAGTGTCACAAAAGCTTTCTCATATCGCCGAGCCATATAGGAATTGAAACTTACCATGAAATGCTTCCAACATATTGCCAAGCAAACCACCAAGAGCACTTTTCGGATCCACCTCTCACCCAAAAATTTCCGTCCTTTATCTCCTTGCTTATCATACATTTGAGAATTAATATTAATTCGACCGTAATAGTCATCCTCTTTCTTTCCTGAAAGTGATAGGACATGTTCCTTAAATATGCCTCTTTCTGCAGCCATTGCCCCAGCGACAAAAATAGCAGGAAATACCACAAAGAATAGATGAGGAAGGACAACCACCATAATATCTGGAGATCCAATATACTTGTGACTTTTGATGTCCTTGAATGATCTCACTACCCATCCCATATAGGTCATGTACCCCATATCTCCATCATCAGTGAAAACTTGCCCAATAAACCAGGGACATAACAAAAGGTAAAGTAAATATCCTAAAATACCAAACCATGCCATGGGAAGCCTGCCAAGGTGCTGCGAAACCCACAGGATGCCATTTACAAAGCCTTTTTCTGCAGTAAAAGACTTGTATGTGTACTGCTTCCTTGAAATTGTGAGAACAACTTTTGGAATTAACAGAATGCAGAGCATTATACATACAGCAGACCAGAGTATTGGGTAATACAAGGCAGCCCATTGACATCCCATGACAAAAACTTCCTTCCATGTCCATGAGATTTTGGCACTTAAACCATTTACTGAAAATGGCCTCAACTCAGTCAAAGTTGATCTTCCCATTATGTCAACGACTTCTATTTGCAGCCAAAATCTATCTGGAGATGGATCCTCGAATGCTTTATGATTCCAAGGAGCTGCATAAAAATCTCCCCTGGACATTTCCCCTTCAACTTTCGTCATGGGTGTTTCCATGACCATGGTCAGAGTTCCAGGACTTGCATCATAGATCCTAGCCATAACAGACAGAATTGGAGAAACAGAAAACACAAGAGCTCTGACAGTCTGATAAGTTGAAGGGACCACATTTTGGCATTCATATCTTTGATGCCTTGAAAATGTTGACATGGTCCTAGAGTCTAGCGGAAATGTAGGCAACACAATTATTTTTTTTGCTCCTGACTTGAAATCAATGTCTAGATATGAAACATGACCTCTATCAATACCCACAATCCGCATGGCTCTACTCTTCCTCCAGTCACCCATCTCCCACTCCCAGAACTCTTTTGGTGGTTGGGCTCCAAATGAACAGTTAATTGCACTTCTGGAAGACATTTGGTGAATATTTAACTGGAGAAACTTAGAGGACAAAAATTTTTGACTTGAATGGTGGTGTCGTTTTAAATTCTTACCAAAACTAGTATGAAGATGCCCACACAAGTAACATGACAACGAATGATTCAGAAAAATATCTTTTAAGTTCTTCCCAGAATGTGAGGATGCTGAAAATGAAAGTGGAAAGTGTCCAAAGGCTATCTTAGTTACAGGCTTATTTGATAGTGAATCCCATTGTGATAGTTGAGAATCTATTTGAGCCAATAGATAGTCAGTAGGATGCCCAAAAAGATTAGTTGGACCCCTTAAACCAACAGAAGCTGTACTGTCCAATCCAACAAATAGATGTTTTCGGTTGCGAGTCTGGAAGAGAGAACAAAAGGAAACAACGATGAAAAAATCAAGAAAGCATTATATTGAACAAAAGGACACAGTTGCATTTCCAAGAGGTCAGAGTACAGCATCACAGAAATACAAATTTCAAAAACATTTTGGCTTTTCTGGTTAAGGTAGTGTTTTGTGAGTCAATATTGGTAAAAGCTGATTACAAATGCCTCATAGAAGTGAGATTGCTTGCAATGCTCTAATTTATTTCCCTGATAAGAAAAACAAATGAAGGGAAAAACCAAAGAAGAAAATGAAGTAAGCAAGTGCATAAAAGTGAGCTAAAGTGAAGCCTGAGATTTTCCATTTGCTTTTTGAGTCTGAGTTCTCATACAAGTAACGAGAATCTTAAAGTAACTACCAGAAAAAATGAATACGTATTAAGGAACAATAAATAATGGGCATAGTTACAAAATTGGGAACATGTAACGGAAGGAACAGCCACTGCAATCTCCGAAAATCAAATAAAGTGTGAAATGGATGATATTGAACTCCAGGCAAAGGAATCTGGCTTTCAAATTATAATTTCCAATTCAAGCAACAATACCGATTGTTTATAAAAAGAAACCTATTCCAAAAGGAGGTACTGACCTCAACTGTGACACTGTTGACATTGCTCCTTCCGAACTTCCCATTAATGCTGTATTTGGAAAAGAAATCAAACGGACCACCGACAGTAGGTACTCCAAAATTATCATGATTTCCTCTAAGATCATAGAAAATGTTTTTGTCAAGTCCGCTTCTTTTTACAACATCTTCCATTACAGTTTCATACACCTGCCACTCATCCTCATTTTGTTTCATTATTAACAGGTCCTTGCTTTTCCCATCTGATCAACAGAATAATAATGTAATTTGGGCAGATTCATACAGCCATTGCTATGACAATAAACACTGTTCGAAAGTGAGATTATCATACATTCAGCATACTTCAACATAATCAAGCAAGAAATTAACCAAATGAAACAAAAAAGAATACAGATAATTATCTTTATGAGCATCTAGCAGTATAACGATAGCCTAGTAAAAATAAAAGATCAATTCTCCAGATAGAACAACAAGATTACTCATTGAGATCTCATATCATCAAAACCATGACTAGAATAGGAAGCTGCGAGTAGTACTTCAAAGAAAGATAAGTAACCACAGAGTTCTTTATAATATACAGAAAAAAAAAAGGAGTGAGAGAGAAACAGGAAGTTAGAATCACTTCAAGCAAGAAATACAGACGCATATTAGCAAAGAACTTTCATATGTAGCTAGTTTGAGATTGGAATCTTTTAGGTAATGGAATTTGAAATCTATTGGGATACACAGAGAAAATAAACCCCTATGTATTCTCCCAAAATTATTGCTTGCTTTTTTAATCCTTACCACAACTTCCATCAGATGTCGCTCAGTAATTTTCAGCTCAATGGGACAATTTCGAAGGCAAATTTAAAGAGAAATGAAGCAATATATGCGCCCTAACCAAATCAAGCAGATTTACATGAAGGAAGCAACTCTAAATATTCAGAAAAACGACTCAAACATGAACTGTAAATACTCAAAAAACACAGCCAAAAACTCATATAATCATAACCGCACCTGTGAGATCACCAGTGATAAGAACAAGAGAAGGATTAATCATTTGAAGAGTTGGGCCAATAATGTTTTTGAAGTCGAGGGCTCTATCAGGATGGTGGACGCTGAAATGGAGATCAGAGAGCTGCACCACCCATATTACTGATTCTGGTCCTCCCTTCACTTCTATCACCTCGCCTTCCCCTTGTTTGGTTTGTGAGGAAACCAATTGTCCTGCCTCTTCTTCTTCTTGGTGTTGTAGTAGCCCAGCAATTGAAGAGGTGGATATGGAGGTCAGGAGGCATAACAGCATCAAAACTAGGATACCCATGTTCCCAAACAGAGGAAGATCTCGTTGTTTCATTATTTTCTTATGAAACCAAACCTCCAAAGGTATGAACTTTGAGTCTCCGCGGTCAGGTGAATTAGAATTACTTATTTATAAGATACCGTGGAAAAAGAAAATTACTATCCAGTATCAGCCATCCTTGTGCCGCCCGTGATGCCACGCTAGCAAATGGCTCGTATATTTTCAACTAAAGGTAATTAATTTTATTTTTACAAAAAAAGTACATATTTTGTTCCGTTAGCAAAATAAAGTATATCATATCTAGTAATATTTTACATGACATTTTATATCTTTTATAATTAATTTTTCTCTTTTTTAATCCTGATTCTAAATTCAATATCTAAAAACCTTAATCACGCTGCTCATCTTCACAATATTTACCAAATCTCTTATGCCTCACTTTCTCTTTTTCCTCCATGCTCTTCGTCCCCTTTCCACTATATGTCGCCTCATCGGGTTTTTTTGCGCCACACAAACCTCTATTTCCTTGTTTAATGATTGTAGCTTTAATTGGTCTAATTGGTGTTCAAAAGAGACAATTTTGTTAGATGATTGTGATTTTGAATACTAACTTGTCATTATGGGTCTTTTTAATTTCATGAATGTGAGTTGTTTTCTTGAATTCGATATCGTTATGGGTCTTCTCTACAGAACCACCACTTCCGCCGCCTCATCTTCACTAATCGCAAATTGAGAGCTCAAAAACTCCGGCCAATGTAAACCCAAAAATCGCAACTCCGACCAAACTTGTATTACTTTGGTTCGATCTTGCAATTTTTTTTTAATTTATGGTTTTTGAATGCAGTGGAGAAATTGTTCTTTTTCTTTTGATTTCTGTATTTTAATAGTAACTCAATTTTTCTTTTGGTTTTGTAAATGGCATCTCAAAAAAGTTTTATTTCATTGAATGTCTTTTGTCAAGAAACCAATTTTGATTGTTGGGTTTCTGAGTTTCCGGACTTTGAAAGCCTTCGCGTAGCTTCCATTATTTTCTGTGTTTCTTCTTCCATTTCTTTGCCTTTTCTTTTGATTTCAGCTCAAGAACTCCTTTTGTTTTTCTGGATTTTGTAACGGCAAGTGCCAATTTTGTTTTGAATGTTGAAGTTAATTTATGGATTTGGTATTTTTTGGATTCAACTTAAATTATAATTAAGAATGGAGATTTCGGATTTGATAGTTGTTTTTGAGATTTTTTGGGTTTGATTATTAAAGTTGAAGTTAATAAACCTCTGTCCCTTTCTCTATACTCGATGATTAATAAGTCAATGGAATTATCGTTAATGAATGGATTTTGTTTGCTGAACAATGAAATGATTACTAAAATAAGAAATTGATGGCTGAAATTGGAGATTAATTGGGAATGGATTTTAAGAATTTAGAGAAATTGAAGAAAAAAAATAAAGATTTAGAGATTCTAAAATCGATTGGAGATTAAAGACAGAGAAAATATCACGTTTAAAAAATCCATTTAAGAGTAACGTAAGAAGTCGTATCATCCAACCAAATGCCGTTAATACGATATATCTTGTTTTGTTAACGGAACAAAATGCCTATCCCGTTTTGTCAAAATAAAAAAAATCGTTGAAAATACGCGAAACGATGTCTTTTTGGTACTTTTTCCTTTTTTTTTTTTTTTTCCTCTCTCGAAGTTAGCGGTTTCTTTTGCCTTTCCTTCTTCCACCACACAAGCTGGAAGAAAGCTAGAAAGACTGAAGCTTAGCTCTTACAGCAGGTTAGGGTTTTTTCTTGAATTTTTTGTTTGTGTACTTCTAGACTGATTAATTCTGTATTAAATCTGATTATTTACTGTCTGAATTCCTAAAAATGATGAGCTAGAATGAAGTTAAATTTATATAAATTGACATGTATAGGTTCAGAGAGAGAGCGAGAGACCGAAAGAGAGTTAGGAATATCCAGTTTTCTAGCTTGATATTTAACTGTGAAGGAACTTTTTAATTATTCAAATTTCGTGACTAAGATTTAGATGTCTTCGCCAGGGGCCGTGGCCTAAATATTTTACGAGGAAATGTTTGATTATTGTCGATGCAAGCGATCACCGAGGGAAGAACACTGAAGGTTTGAGCAGTTACCATACTTTTTACATGTTGATGGTCCTAAAAAATTCCGTCGCATTATATAATTTCTGCTTATAGTTCATGGCCTGTCAAGTGGGCGTGAGGATGCTGCAGTCATGTCTACCAGTGGAGAGTGAAATCGCTGAAAGATCATGCGGAACTCTTGCTATTTGTGCAATTCACAACTGGACCATTGAGCCAAATCCGATGAGGCAGACGTCAAAGAACTGCATAAAGTCTGCCCCTTTCCTTGGAAAGAGGTACACTCTGAACTTCATTATTGTTGAAGTCATCAGCTTCATGTGTATCCATGCCTTGTTATTTGAGTGTTTGCATTCAATTTCTTTCTTTTGCAGACATGTATCAAGCAAATCAAAACCATATTTTAACAGTAGATCTCCATTGTTTAATCATTTGAATTTCCCTGAGTTCCCAGAATTAATGGGAATTAATGGGATAAGTTGAAACCTTAGAATGCTTAGTTAGGTTCCAGCTCATTCCTGAGGTTCCTGTCATTGTCAAATATCACTATAACGTTCTGATAAATGTTCTTTTAGTATCATATGATTACAAGTTCTAACCTAAGTAGCTATTGGAAAGAAGATATTTTTACATTACATACGTTTTGAGATTAATTATGCAAGAATGCTTCCAGGTTTCAGTAGTAAAGTTGAATATTGGTTTGTTTTTGCATCCCAACATATTCATATGATTATTTTATTTACTTGAGGGCTTGTAATTGCAATTTATAGTTGTTGTATTGGAATACCAATTCTGATGGGAAGTCTGTGATTGAAATCTAATTAAAATCACACCATTGATTCTCTATTCTGCAATAGGTCTCAGTTGAGAAGAAATGACTGGAGAATACACTTTGCATTAGACACAGGGGGGATATCCGGAAATGGGGGACAAGAGAATCTTGATGGTGAAGGTCCTGGTCTTGGTGGCACTCGACTAGGAAGAATAGTGAGTGCAGGTGGCAGACAGCTACTGCAGAAGCTAAATTCAACAAGGAAGAACTTTCCCATGAAGATATTTCTCATTCTATTGGGTTTCTACACTGCAAATGCATTGGCTACAATTCTCGGACAGACAGGTGATTGGGATGTGTTGGTTGCAGGCGTTGTGGTTGCTGCCATTGAGGGTATTGGTATGCTTGTATATAAAAAGCCTACTTCTCAGTCCACTGGGAGGTTGCAGTCTTTTGTGGTGCTGATGAATTATTGGAAAGCAGGTTTGTGCTTAGGTCTATTTGTGGATGCTTTTAAATTAGGTAGTTGAAGTCCTCTTCCTCATCTACTCCAGCTTTCCCTTTGAAGTTTTGTTTTTCACATAAGTTTATTGTAGTCTGGTTCCCATTGGGTTATCGATTGCCTGCTTCAAAAAATAATTATCAGTTGCTGAATTGTCGTTCAAAGGAGGATCTCATTTGCCTTTATTCCCCATCCTGCACATACAATTGAGAAATTTCAGTGGATTTGTAGGCTGGACTCAACTACTTCCAATGCTATATAATCAGATGATTAATCATCGTTGTACCTGGGAGTTAGGTTCATTGTCTCTTCAACTAGGTGAAATGGTAAACCTAACATAATGTGCTGTACATTAACAAATTTTACATGTTGCATTTATGTTTTAGGTTGGGATGAAGATATGAGTATTAATTTTTCTCTTTTTTGCTCCAATCATTATAAAATTGTAATAAGAAGTTATGGTGTATGTAACGATAATTATTTTGTGAAAAACTTTTTTTTTTTAATAATGATTTGGAACAAAAAAAAAATGTAACCCCAAAATTAAGTTTTTGAGATAACAGAAAATTCTACAGCCAAATTAATGCCTCGTCTGTTGATTATTAGGTAGAAAAGGACTGCAGAATTTGCAGCTAACCGATAGGACTACTGGTCTGCAAGTTGTACCTATTTTCACTTCTGGGATTGGCCTAACTAACTCAACAAATTATATAAAACTTTACTTATCAATTTCAGTTTTGCAACTATCTTAAATTCTTAATTATCATCCACATCAGCCAAGTCAGCGAGAGGTTATGTTTTTTTTCAACCTTATTTTTTAGGAAAATGCAATTCTGTATCTGAATTTGTCAAAATTGTTATATTGTTCCTTTCAACTGTTTTGAACATTTGACGGACAAAATAAGTAAATTAAATTACAGACCGAATTAATAAAACCAGTTTACTTTGGTATTCTACTACTGGGTCAATACACAAAATCAGTAACTTGATCTATCCCATGTTCAAAAATTGTTCAAACGGATATATATTTTTGGAAAATTTTCAAAAATTCTAAAAATTTCCTAAAATATTACAAAAAAATATCTACACTTAAAATTTTTTTTCAAAATATCAAAAGAGCTTAAAAATATTTCAAAAATAATTACACTCAAAATATACCAAAAACATACTGAAGGTCTATTATTAGAAATCTATTCAAAATTTACTAGAAATCTATTCAAAATTTATTAGAGATTTATCCCAAATTTATTAGAAAATTTGTGAAAGTTGAAATTACTAAAATTTACTAAACATTCATCCAAAGTTTACCTGAAAATTAGTAAAAGTTGAAGTTACTCAAGGTTTACTATAAAATTATCCAATATTTACCAGACATCTACAGGAGATTTATCCCTACATACAATATTTGTTATAAAAAAAAAACTATTTGACTCAAAAATATTTGATAAAACAAAAGCAATCAACATCATCGCTGGATTATGCATTTATGCACATTGAGTTGAGGAACAAATCAAAGCAGAGAAATTAAAGCAATGCACTTTAAAACGTTGTATGCACAAGATAAACATGGATCTCACCATTAAAACATAAGAGTAAAAATTAGAGAATGGCATTAATTAGTTGATATTATTTCTTATCCCCGTGGAGCAAAAACACTGCAGAACTCAAAGCCCTTAGCGCAATTACCCTATCATCATCTGGCATCCCAATAACAACTATGAAAAATTTAATCCGATTAAAGAATGTTAGAACAAATTTCCCAAAACTGATCCACTGTAAACCATCTAGCGAATGCAACACAAATATACTAAAAACTACAAGGTGATTAATAAAATTAACAAATCTTGGATTGGATGATTTCAAATTATATATATGTGTACAGTGGCCAATGGAGACATTCAATGTAGAGAGGGCAAGTTCACATATTTTCATTATAAAATCATATTATATAATAAATCCATTATGTCTAAACATAAGTAAAACAAAAGTTTTTTTTTAAAAAAAAGATAACAAGCTTACGCGCATTTCCAAAACGATGTTATTTATTTTAAATGGCATTTTTAATAGAATAGGAAGTATTTTAGAGCATTTTTAAATATAGAATAAAATTTTTTTTATAAGTTTAATGGAGTCTTTATATTTTTATTATTCATTTTACTTAATCTCATACAAATTAATATTTATTAAAAAAAGTAATTTTGTTTATTATAAGGAAAGATAAATATTTTTAGAAACACACCAATTAATTAGAGAGAACATGTATAAAAAGTTGAGTTGTATTAATTACAATAAAAATAAAGAGTGAAATTTGATCTCTAGATGTAGAAAGTCATATTTACTCTCTTATCTAAATTTTAAAAATAGAAAGATTATTGGAGATCTTTTTATGAAATGACTTTTTAAAATAAAAGGCATAACTTAAATAAAAAGTCCATTTAACAAAAAAAAAATAATGAAATTTTACAAAAATCCTAAAAAAGGGATAATGTTTTTCATTTTTACCACTGCTCAATGTTTTTTTCAATTTTACCGAAAACAACTTTCTAAAATTACAACAGTATCTAAATTTCAAAATCATCCCAAAATATGCCTAGACGATATATCTTCGGCATACCATCAGTATACCTTAGAGATATTTTGATTCAATTTTCACAAAAAAACAACAACAAAAGAACAAGAATAATTAAATCATTAAAGAAGAAGAAGAATAAAATTTAATCAAAATTCAAAACATCACAAAAATCTCAAATAAATAGTTTAGTATACCATTCGAAATACTTTGGGTATATCTTTGGAAATTCTATGAGAATATCTCGGTATACCTTATGGATACTTTGGATATATCTTAAGAGTTCCTTAAGAATTTTCTGGAAGGAATACCTTGGTATACCTTTAGAAATTTTATGGGAATACCTCTGATATATTTTGGGAATACTTTAGGTATATTTTAAGAATTCATTGAAAATTCTATGGAAGGAATTCATGTGAATATTTTTGGTATATATTAGGGATACTTCAGTATACTTTTAGAAATTCCATGGTAGTATTTCTAGCATATCTCGTGGATACTTTAGAAATACATTGAGAGTACTTTAGGGATACTTTGGGAATATATTGATTCAATCACACATAAAATTCAACAAAAAAAAAATTATTCACACACTAAATTTACGACCTAAACACAAAAAAAAATAGAATCAGTTGACTTTAGCAAAGAATATAAAGAAAGAAAGAACAATGCAGGGGACGAACTTGCAGGCCTTTTGACTGATGAGGTTATGCAAGCCATCGTTCCACGTGGATGCCTCTCTCAGCTTGGACTTTGCCGAATTGATTGTCGGTGAGAACATTTTCGACAGGTAAGAGGAATTCGAAACAGAAAGTCATCGAGAAAATAAAGAGACAAATAGAAAAAGGAAAAGAGATAGAAGGAGAAAAAAAAATGAAGTTGAAAAAATGGGTATAAATGAGAAAAAGTTGGGTTAAAATGAAAACAAATAAAAGTGGTGGAATCTTGAAAGAAAAAGTTAAATTTCGGTAAAATCCTCCCAAAAAAAACCCAACAAATCAGGCCCTACGATATTAAAATTATGATTTGGGACCATATAAGGAGCAAGTGACAACCACACATGAGCGAGTTATATCTATATATATAATCTTCCACCATTTTGGTAGTTCATATCATTAAAAACCCCAACTACAAGTGGCTTGACAGAAAAGTGTTGCCCACAACAATGCTATTCTTCAATCTTCTAGCTAAGACAGATTTGAAATAATCAACATGAAAAAGAATCTCTTGTTTATCCAAGGTAGATTTGAAATGGGAAGATGATAAAAATAGTAAAATTCAAAAGATATTTGATAAAAATGAAAAAAAAAAAAAAAGTTAAAAATAGGTCTGTATTCTTTCATACTAACCAAAAACAAAGAATGGCTGCTCCAATTCTAAAATAGTTATTTTGACAGCACGCACGCATGCATTGGAATAAACTTATCACCCAAAACAACAGAGGACGAAACAACATCTTACTATTGTTGTCACCGTCTGAGTACCTAATTGAATTCATAAGTTGAAATTCTGCCCTATAAATAGGCACAGGTGGTGCAGTAGCTAACCATTGAAAGCAGAGAAGTAATATAATTAATTGTGTCTTTCTCAACAATTAATGGCAGCCATCAAATTCTTTTTGAGATTCACAGTGGCTGTCTTCTACTTGTACAGATGCAATGCACAAGGCAGTAATGCATTGCCAAAATTTCCAGCTATTTTCATCGTTGGTGATTCAGTGATGGATACAGGCAATAATGATTACATTTCTACTTGGGTTAAGGCTAATTATCTTCCGTACGGTCAGAACTACGAAGATCATTTAGCCACTGGAAGATTTTCAAATGGACAACTTATTCCTGACTTGTTGGCCTCCACTTTAGGAATCAAAGAAGCTGTTCCTCCCTTCTTAGATCCAAATCTTTCGAATGAGGATCTAATAACTGGTGTGAACTTCGCATCAGCGGGTTCAGGATTTGACGATTTAACAAGCGTAATTTCGCGGTCAGTTCCTGTTTCCGAGCAAATTGACAACTTGAGAAACTACATTCTCAGGCTTCAAGGCATTGTTGGGCAACAAAATGCTACTAACATCATTAGCTCTGCTTTAGTAGTTCTCAGTGCCGGGACTAATGATTGGATTTTCAATTTTTATAACATTCCTACAAGAAGGGTGCGGTACGACGTTAATGGCTACCAGGATTTTCTATTGGAAAGGGTCCAAAACTATATTAGGGTAATTAATTTTTACAATTCTATGGATTGATATTAGCCATGCGTGTTAATTAATGAAATTAATTAATTTCAGGAATTGTACGAACTGGGTTGTCGTTCTATAATGGTAAGCGGGTTGGCTCCAACCGGTTGCTTGCCTACTCAGATGTTATGGCAGCTGCATGAACCATCCAGACGACATTGTGTGGAGGATCAGAACATGGATTCTCAAATTTACAATAAAAAGCTTCTCAACTTGTTATCTGGATTACAAACCAATCCAACTCTCGCAGGAATCAAACTTGTCTACAATGACTTCTACACTCCACTCATCCACATGCTTAATAATCCCCAAAATTACGGTAATTAATTATTGCTTATCATCTCAATTTTACTGGGCTTATATACTTTTTTAATACTACTTGTCTCCATTAATTAAAATAGCTAATCACGTACGGCATGTCGCCTGTAATATTGCCAGAATTTTTATAATTAATCAAATATATTTATTATTGCACAGGTTTTGTGGAAACAAAGGAAGGTTGTTGTGCAAAGGGAATTAAAGCATTAGCATTTTTTTGTATTCGATCGGTTCCAGCATGTGAAAATCCCGATCACTTCTTATTCTGGGATTCAATTCATCCAACTTCAGCAGCCTATCGATATATTTTTAAATATATGATGCGCAACGTTCTTCCTCAATTTTCCTAGAAATTATACTATTATAATTAAGAAAAATCTAACTGTATCGTTTCAAATCTAACAGATTTTTCAATTTTATTATTTGGGGAAATTTAAAGATACAGCTTGTATTCATTTATCTATTTCATTATATACAATAAATGCCTGTGTTGTAGATTAAGGGTAAAAATCTAATTTTTTTTTTTTTTTGAATTTTTATATCAAACATTTTCTATTAAAAAAGGTGTTTTGTTTTTTGAATGAAAAGGTAGTAAATATTACTCCTTCTGTTCTTATATATATTGCAACAAATTCATCTTCAGTAAAATATGATCCGCTATAGGTTTTAACATATATACAAAAGAAGATAGACGTTAAAAAAGAATAGACATCATCCTTTTTAAATTGATCAATTAAGTAAAAGAAGATTAAAAAAAAAAAAAACACTTGTAATTAGCTTATACTTTTTAATATATTGAATAATATTTAATATTATAATTAAAATTTAAATGTTATCTTAATATTTTAATTTTAAATGTGATAAAGTAAGACTCCAAAATTTTCATGCATATAGTAATCTAGTAAAACAAAAATTAATATAGCTAGGTTCGTCAAGCTAGATATCTGGTTTATTTTTAATTTAAAAAAAAAAAAGAAAATACTTAAATAGTCTTCATAACCTATATATATAGAAGATGGAAGATATGACAACACCATATCGTCTCCATACATAGCTTGTAAGGACATTTTTGACAATTTGTAGAAATTATAAACAATTATTAATTGCATATACAATACTGTCTCCGAAAAGATATAAATCAATCAAAAAAAAAAAAAAAAACCCAAAATGTTAGCGCATGCAGATGCATTTGCAATCAATTTTCTTTTATTCAGACGGAAGTTATTGTATTGAAATTGAATAATTATATTCAGCATGGATGAAAATGAGTAGTGCAGACGAGATCTAGTTTTAGATGTTGAGAAATATGGGGGAACTGGAAACCATGAATATATCGTCTGTCTTGTTCTAAAGGAAATTGTTCGAAAAGAATACAAAGCTTTCTCTACAAGATTTTAGCGACGCCGAGGGGAAGTCGGTCCAGATTCTACAATATGCACTCTTCAAATATAATATCCATCTTTTGAAACTAAAATATGCATATATGTTTTCTCTTTTCTTAGATGGCATGATTAACTTTTTACTACCTACACCACTAATTATAAATTAATACTCGGACTGAATTCATTACATTGATTATGGATCAACTAATTCTAATCATATATAGTTCTCTCTCTCTCTCTCTCCCTATATATATATATAGATGTAAGAAGAAGAAAACAGAAAAGATCCCATTCTTTGTATAGTATATATATGTATGTTACTCAAAATTACAAAGTCTGGTGTTAATTAAAAGACTATCTGATCGAGGGTCTACAAATCCATTGAAGGTCCCCCAAAACTCATAGCAAAAGTGAGACAATTTTACATATGCTATTTGCTCAACTTCTGTTACACCCCTCCATCATAACAAGTTTAATCGCTGCTGCAAATTAAAGTTAGCTTCAAAATAGAAAAGACAGCCCATCTTCCAGATACAAGGAAGAAAAAAAATTAAAATTAGGAAAATCAATTGCATTTTCATGTATCATTCCAGACAGAAAGTTGAAGCACCATGACAGAGAGGCATGTTGTTAGACCTTATAGGACCGAGTGCAGGAACAGCTGTTGGCCCCCAGTTGTTACATGTTGACCCTTGATGATCATATGCAGTACTTGTACTACCACCTCCACCTCCTGATGATGATGTCGTTTGCTGTGATACATTATACAAATTCCTTGTATGGTATTGGTAAGCATCTAATGATGCTCCATACATATTTTCTCCATTATACCCATTTCCTTCGTTATTATTGGCTATAACTGTAGCTAATAACGGTATTGCATAGCTCATTCCTTGATAGCTGCTTCCACTGGCATCATATCCTCCTCCTCCTCCTGCAGTGGTGCTATATATTACCGAATTATTCGACCCAGCTGAACTATGCTCCATGGAACTAGATGAATCCAAGCTCATTAAGTTATGCAAAACAGACGGCTGAAAGAAATTATGGGTATTTGATGATCCCAATTGTAGCTGCTGATGAAGATGATCTTGGAACCCATTGCTGCTGCCATCAGTACTACTGTCCTGTTCTTCTTTGCACCATAGCCTTTGACCGTGTGGATAGTGCATGCTGAAGGGTTGTTGTCGATGATGATGATGATGGCCTTGTTGAAATGCAACAGAAGGCCAGCCATAGCTGCTGATTATTCCATGCTCTGTAACCTGTAAATTACTCGCAATGTTCTCATTCTCTGTGGATCTGTGTGTATCCACTGTCATTTCAGTTGCCTGGTCTACATTTTTCAGCCTCCTGGCTGCACCGCCGATGGGTAATGTGCTGCTTTCCAAGATGCTGTTTACATCGTATCTGTTCATGTCGAAGTTGGTTACGGCATTCAGTCCTCTGAATTTTATGGCTGCTATGTCATATGCCTCCGCTGCTTCCTCTTGGGTGCCTATTTATATATCAATTTCAACCAATTACCTTCCATATATATCTCCATCATATGCATGATTCACACTTTCTACTAATTTATTCAGATATATGATCGGGCATCCATATATATGTTTCAAGATCCAAATGAAGAGAAATGATAAACTTACTGAAAGTTCCTAAATAAAGATCTTTGTTTCCTGCCACTCTTCCTATTCTTGCTTGCCATCTTCCATGCTGGTGGTGTCTGGTATATATATATATATATATATGGAAGAAAAAACCAAACCGTAATTTAGTATCCTCTCACAGTAATGCTTGGAGGGAGGCTTAAAAAGAAGGATCTTTGGCGCAATTAATTAATTAATTTTCAGCCTCAATTATTCAATGAAAAAAAGACAGCTCAAACAAGGACTGAAATTCACTTCTGAAAGAACAATAATGTAGAAAATTATATTGTAGATATGCAATTACAATTGGCACCAAATTAAGTGCCAAAATTTTCTTGCTTACCAGGATCAAACGTTTAGTGTCGAAATATATATACATTTCTGATTAGATTGATGCATTAGCCCCATTTGATAAAAAACCATACCTCAAGATAAAAAGCTAGCTATATACGTACATGACCCTGTTATCGAATGAATCAGAATAACTAATTATAACACAAAACTAAAATAGGCATTCTCTAGTAAGGTAATTAAAAAGTAATTAATAATTGGGTGGATTAGGAAGACTAATTACCTAGTAACACCACGATAGATGGATGCACCTCGGGAAAACCCACTACTTTTCCTGCATTATACATTATAGATGGATAACAGTATTATGGTGTCGGCTTTCACCGATTTGTCCCAATATGTATGTATATATATATATATATGGTGATCGAATTGAATAAAGGAAGAAGACAAAGGGCAACATTGTTAAGTACCTTCGAAGAGACGCAACATATTCCTGCCTGGTCATGTGCTTCATTTCTTCTAAATCTTTTTCATAGTTGCTAATCTGCAAATTCATTTACAATTTAATCAAGTTCCAACACGACCCATAATTATCGATACAACTATTTGCTAATACATATTAAAAATGAAGCAATTTCTTCTCTACTGGGACACATAATCCCTCTGTTAATTATGGGATAGATACTTTTGGGGAGCACATTGCCATAATTTTAGTAAGATTACTCCTCCACTAACATTGTCTCCAAATGAAACAACTGCATGTCAAATGCAAATACCCATGTTGTCCCAGACAAGTTTTTATCATCTTTTTAAGAAAAAAATATTATTAAAAAGGGAAAAAAGTATTGTCAATGATTCAAAATTCCCTAAAAAGGGAAGAAAAGTAGAAACTTACAGGGAAATTTGTGGTAGTAGTGGTACCCCAATATTTCAGTGCTGCTAAATCATATGTTCTTGCAGCCTTTTCTTCTTTATCATAACCACCTAATTACCAATTTCAAATAATTAAAAAAAAAAAAGTGTTTCAAAAATAATTTTGGAAATACCATTCATGATTTTGTTAAAACTTATCAAAAATATGGAAAGAAGCAAAAAGAATATCTCTTACCCAAATAAACTGCAATGAGAGATATATGGTAAGCCCCACATCACGTTATATATGGAAAAATTCAGAACACCACCAACAAGTTAGTACAAATTAAAACGAAAGCGTTAATGAATGATTAATCAAAATACAAAAGTACCAGGTGATGAGGAATTTTTAATTAAATATATATGAAGAAAAGAAAATATGTGGGCTGAATCTAGAGATACAAATTAATTCAAACTAGAGTTGTATTAATTAATTAATAAAACCCACACCCATACCTTGCCTTCCCTTTCGAGTTTGTCCTTCTCTTCTGCAGCTATTATCCCAGAGATGAGCCTCATATCTTCCTGTCCATCTATGCCTGGAATTAATATCAAATTAAACCCTAAAATTATAATCACAATTTGCCAACTCATAGGAACAAAAGGTAGTAACAAATTCAATAAGCTCTATAGATAGATAGATAGAAATTATAACCTTGTTACACCACGGTATATGGAAGTCCTTTGTCCAAAAGTATCAATGGATTTTCTTGGAACTGCTTCTTCGGCACCTGTTTGGCTATCGAGACCAGTCTTGTTGTTGTCGGAAGACAAACTACGATGATCCTCGCCGGCGCCATTGTTATTAGCTTTTCCTTTGTTAACCCCAACCCCAGTACTCATAGAAAGGGACAAACTTTGTGCACCGCCACTGTTGTTGCATTCTTGTTGATGTGGAGGTGCCGGCGGTGCCGGCTGGTTTCTCAGCCATGACTTGATCATGGACAAACCAATGGAACTAGTATTACTAGCGGTATTACCAGTAGTAGTGTTGTCATCTTCTCCATGGGTTTTTGTTGTTGTATGAACATTATTAGGAGTACTGAAAGAGCAGCTTTGAAACACGTAGTCTCCGGTGGTATTATACACAGTATTGCAAGCAACAGCAGCAGGAGGAGGAAACTTGTGTTCATGGGTAACAAAAGAATGGCCTCCAACACCGAGGAAGTTTTCAAGCTTGGGCGGTAGATTATCCTGACGATCAAGGTTATGGCCGGTATTCCATGAAGTAGACATAAGCGCATGATCTGGGTTCATGCCTAAACGCTTGTTATTGTTCCAATCTGTAAATGAATTAAAGAAAACTCATGAGAGGGTTAGGGTTTCACAACTTAAGAGTTGAAAGACGATATTTTTATGATACAATTACAAACCTTGAGATTGATTACTGTGTCTGAAAGCTTCGAGAATACCAAAAGTGGCAGCTGGGAGGTTGAGAGAAGGTGCAGTTGAGTCAGAAGTGAGAGCGAAGCACTCGCCTGAGACATCGGTGCCAGAGATTTCATCTGACTGGAAACCTAAGCGGGAGGCAGCTGTGTTAATGGGAGACTGATCTTGATGATGATGATCCGGTTGAGATTGTAGTTGCTGAGGGGAAAGAGAGAAGCCTAACCAGTTATTCATGTAGAGATTATCCGAAGTATATTGGAAGTTTTTGTTTCTTTAATAAGTTAAGAGTGTTGAAGCACAGAAAGATGAAGAATTATTTCATGTATGAAGCAGTGAAAAAAGTGAGAAAAATCATGAATACAGTAGACAAGGAAGAAGAGGAAAGGTTAGATAATCTGTTCTACTGACAAATGATACATTTATATAGGATACAGATAAATTCTCTCAATCTCTCTCTCTCTCCTTTTTTTTTTTTTTTACAATAATATTTTATCAATATATAAAAGAAAAAAACACCGTAATAAAAATTAAAATAATGAAAAAATCTCTTTGTAAAGAACAAAAAACAAAAAAGCAAATCAACAAAACACCCGAACTATTACTCCAACATTGAATTGGAACTAGCGAGAGAACGATGGAGTACATATCACAGAGAAAAGCTTTGATACAGGCATGAAGCCAAGTCCAGACTTTAAAGAAAATAAGATCAACAAATGGAGCAACCCTCCTAAATCAAGGGCACTTCCTAAATTTTTTTCACTAATTTCATTAATTTGTTTAGGATAAATTACTCGTACATGTTTTAAATTTGGTTGAATATACTAGTTGATTTCTTTATTTTTTAAAATATATTATGAAGTCTCTTATATTTAGTTTTACTATACTAGTTGGTCTCTTCTTTTGAATGACATATTTCATTAGTCAACTAAAATATTTCGCTAGTCAACTAAAAAATTATAGAAAATACCCTTATTTATTTTTTGATAAATTTGATATTTTGTTAATTTAAAAAATACAATATTAAAAGGAATGAAAAATTTAACATTTTGGTATAAAGTTGATGACATTAAAATTTTTTTGGTATTTTTTAAGAAAAAAAAAAGAAGGGCAAATTTGACATTTAGTTTATATATAATGAAAAAAGTTAACAGAATGACTATATAGTGTATTAAACCAAACCTGAAGGATTTTATAATGTATTTTCAAAAAATAGAGAAACCAATTAGTATATTCAACCAAATCTCATGGTTACCCATTTGTTTATCTAAATTTTCTTCGATTTCTTTCAAAGTAGTGTGCCAGTTTCTATATATGTTCATTAATTAAAGATTATATGTTTTTTTATTTTCAGATTTTGACCGAAAAAAGTTGATTTTGAAAAAAAAAATTTAATAATCCTAAAGAGGTTGAGATTCTAAAATTAATATTCCATATTATTAGTTTATTAATAAGAAAGAAACAAAAAGCCACAAGATGACATTAAAAGGAGGGTTTGATACAAACTACTATATAATTGATAGTGCAATTTTTATTTTTTTTTCTGATTTAAGCATATGCCTTATTGCACCAAATTTCCACTCTCAAAATTTAAAATTTGTTGAGAAAGGGTTTAAATTAAAAATGTGCACGAGGAGAACACAATAATTAATTTTGGAATTGTACGGAGTTAAATTTAGTTTAAGGGTTAGAGTAGATTGCAAATCCAAAAGTAGCTATTTGATATATAGTTAAAAATACAAAACAAATGGTTTTATATTATATATATATAAGAAGAGGAGGGTGTGTGAACCCAGCTAATAACACATGGGTTCCTCCAAAAATTAAAAAAAAAAAAATTAGTAACACATGGGTGATTAGTAAACTATAAGCATGTGATTCGTACACACTCAAAACAAACCTTTGAATTACCTTTCAAAGATACGCATTTCACCGCATTAATTAACCAAAACAAAACCAAACTCCACATTATATATTATATTATTTTATAAATTAACTGAATATTTCTTTAAATAAATAAATAAAAACTGAGTGTTGTTTTTAATTTAATAAGATAATATACTATGCATGCAGCTGTTAGAATTAGAATACTTATTTAGACTAGAATGATAAAATAAAATTTTTTAAAAGATCAGTGTGGCTCATATTTAATTGGGATATATATTAGATATGCATAAGCCATATTAGTTTTCTGTCTCTGTCTGCCGTTCCAATTTTATCATTTGTTGACCGCCCCTTCCCTCTTTCCCGGCCTCTACATAGTACATAACATCTGGTAGCAGAGAGGAGACCGATGATGAATTACTCCATATATATTTGCTTTGCTGGAAAAAACCTGTAGAAGAGAAGATGACGGCATAGTCTCATAGTAACATAACATAACATAACTGACAGTCATTATATGGTAACCCCCCTCTCCACACCCATTAATTTAAGCTCTGATGGACATATAAATTAGCCATTTCATATATATATATATATATATATAAACACCACCCATAACTTTCTCACATTCGATACATCCATGCAATATTATTAATCTGTTGCTTCTCGTCCTAATCAGTGTATCTGCTCCCGGCTGCTTCAAACGGGGAGTCTTTTTCGATCATTCATTCATATCTCCCTTTTTTATATATTTCTTTACTTAATTAATGCAGGGGGAAAATGAATGAGAATCCTCCTGTGTAGTCTTATTCTTAGCAATGGAAAATGAAATTTTTATTAAAAAAAAAATAAAGTTACCAACCAAGAGCGTGGTGCTAGGTGGTCAATTATAAGGTCACATAACTCCACAAACAAATTTTCAAAGATTTATTATCTCATAGTATTATAATAAATGACCCCACAAAAAAATTGAAAAAACGACTCTTACATATATAATATATAATTGTTAGACAGTTATATATTATTTTCTATGAGTTTTATTATGTTTTTTCTTTCATATAATTGCTTTATTTTATATAATTTTTGCAATATTTTTTCATATAATTGACGAGTAGATATAACTTGTATAAATGACTCCATTAAATATATTTTCTAGCTACCGCACTCGTTGTTGCATCCCTATGTAAGGACTAACCCTTGTCTCCCGGGTTCAGGAGGTTTATTTCATTCTCAATTTAATTGTATCATTTTTCTCTTTGAGAGTGACAGATTGAAGGAAAATCTTAATTCTTAATTGTGGAATTCTCAAGATATTTATATTTCCTCTCTCTTTATTTTATATATGATACAAGTATAGTAATAAATTAGTAAATATATACCGATTTATAATTGGTTGAGATAGTTTAGCTTAATTAAAATCTCAAATTTAAATCCTAAATAAATAAAAATTAAATTGAAAGGGCTCTATTAGTGAAAATATATATGGAAGACAAAATTTGCCATAATTTATGTAAAATAGACACATGTATCCACAAAAGGAGTAGTATTAAATTGACATGAATGTACTTGTTTTGTTTTGTATGGAAGGGAATAAGAGAAAAAAAAAGGAGAAAGAGATTGGTCTCCAAGGGTGTAAAAAAATTCAAACGGTAACTTTGACCGTCAAGAAAGGAATCAAAAGAGCCCTCAAAGTCCACAATATTAAAATTAATTAATTAATTAATTAAAAAAAAAGCCTGCAACTGTTCATAAATTAAATGCCCATATAATCATATGACCAACCAACCTCCTTACACTGACATACAAAAAGAAAGTTAAAGTTTCAGACTTTCACAATTCATATATATATATATATATTAAACTAGGAGTGTCAAATAAGATCCATAAAATCATCGAATCAATTAAACTAGAATTTAAATAACTATGATTTAAATTTGTATTTTTGTTCATAAAGAAAAAAAAATTATTTATACTCTCCTAATTCAAGTTGGATAACTTTCAAATAGGTCAAAGGAAACCTTTAGGCTAAAATTTTTAAAATTTCTAATATAAGGCTTTTTTTTTTTTTTTTAATTTTAGAGTGCTGAGGTAAAAATTGCTGTCCGTCTATTCAGAGTGTGGACAACACTGTCCGCCTGCTCAAAGAGCAAATTAGTCCTAACCTTTTTAAAAAAAACCATGTGAATGATAATAAGGACAGCAATTCTTATTCCGTCATCACATAGAGAAACATTATCTTTTATAATTTTATTATTAGTTGAGATATGAATTATTTATCTTTATAATTTAAACTATAATAAAAAGTTGTTTGATATTACAGTAAGAAAAAAAATAAAATTTTAGAATATTCATACTCTTCCCATCATATAAAAATAAATTTAATGTCTCTAATATATATAATTAATTTATCAATTATTTATTATGCCTCATGTGTGTCTTGTTATCAATAGATATAAAATATTTTCATTTTAAATAATTATTTTTTTATTTTCCAAAAAATAAAGATAATTATTTTTTATTTTCAAAAAAATAAAAATTATATACGAATAAAAGAAATTCTGAAGATTATATTTAATATTTTTTTTAAAAAAAATTGTATTTAATAATGAAAAATGAAGATAATTTTTGAATAAATTTACATATTTTAGTCACTATCACCCTATCAAAGAGAAAGAATTTGTATATAACATTGAATAATTAAGATGATTTTTTTTTATTGATACACATTGGTTTTTTAAGAAAACTATATATAAAGGGACAGTAATGTTCGCTCTTTGAGTGAGCAGATAGTGCTTCCAATTCAGCACTTTAAAATGGAAAATACTTTTAAAAATACCCTATATTTTGGAAATTTTAAAAAATTTCATCATAAATTGGTAAATATTTTATACAAAATATATCCCTAAAAGGGGAAAAAGCCCATAATAAGGTGCATATATGCATGACTTTGTGATCTTGTTTTATAAGCTACTGGGTACATTTCAGTATATAATACTATAACCTATTTATTATAATTAGTAGTAAATAATGTGAAAATGGTTTTTGAAATTAAAGATTTTCACTTTCACTACTGCTTGCCCTTCCATCTCCCATTATTTATATATGCCAGTTCCAAAATTGAATGCTGTGTTCTTCATGCCATTATATATATTTGTTTGTAAGAATGGCATTATTCAGTTATAGCATTATGTTTGTGTGGTGTGTAAGGAAGTCCCATTTACATTACACATGCGACCCATGCAATATTTCAGATCAGAAGATGATCTTGTGGGGTTCACCCTAGGCCCGTAATTCACCCACCAGTGACTCCATTCTGTTTTTGTCATGTACCAACGAATGCCACTACTTCTAATGCATGGGATGGGGAAGATATATATTGGATGTAATTTTACCCATACAATTAGGAGTATTGTAGTATATATGTGCTTAATATATATATATATATATATATATATATTAAAAAAAAAAAAAGGCATGTATACTGGTATAGCTGATGAAACCAGGGAGGCTAGAGAATATTGAAAAGGAAATTGGGCAGTGGGATTTGCATCGGAGAAATCAGCGGAGCACCCGTGCGTGCCTCCTCGGTAACATATTCCTCTTTTAATTTTATTTACTTACTATACCTAACAAATATTAATGAAAATATGTTATACTAATTGCCTATCCCATCCCTCTCTTCTTCTTCCCTATGCATCCTCAAACTAGAAAGTTAGAAAGAGAGATTTTTGGCTTAGAGAAATGATATATGTTCCGAAACTTTTTGTTCAAATTAGCATAAAATATTTGTACTCTACCCATCCACCCACTTATTTTATTCAATTTACATTAAAAATGTAAATATTTTATATTAGTTTAAACAAAAATATATTGGAGACGTTGGGACAAATAACATTTTGGCTTATTATTTGTGGCATTAAAAAATATGGTGGAAACCCTCATGCATGCTTGTCTGTGTAATTGTCTCTTCCATATCAAAATAGAATCCTCTCATAAGCTAACAACCCCTTGGAAATCTCGTTGTCGTCTTTTTCTTTGACTTCTTGTCTTCATTTTCTTTTTTCCTAATCTTCGAAACCCTAAAAAGAGTTAGAAACTGATTGGGATTCAAACCTTTTTGACTTGGACTTTGCTATATTCACTTACTTGGACTTTGTTAACCACCTAGGGCCAAGGATCAAACTTATATGGAGTAATTTATTTCAAGTTATAATCTTGGATTTAAGCTTTTATTAGGGTCAATTATTGTAATCCCTTTAAGATGTTGAATATACTAGTTGGTTTTTTTATTTTTGAAAATGTATTATAAAGTCCTTCAGGGATTTTAGTTATTGGAACAAATTAACCTGAGAAACTTTATAATATATTTTCAAAAATGAATGAACTAATTAATAAATTCAGTCAAACTGTAGATATGTATTTATAACACCTTATACCTATGGATATCACTTGTACTTATATCATGTATTGTATAGAATAAGACATAGTCATGTTTATAATGAGAAATAAATTTTTTTTTAAATTATATATAAATATCACTTTGCAATATTTGACAGCTTAGATAAGTATCACATCCTGATTATAAATATAATATATCACATATGTTAACAATTTAGACACTATGTTCAATTATTTCAGTTAGAAAAGTTAAAGTCAAATACACATTACACGTCATTGCATATTTACTAATTTATACATATGCAGATATACAACCCAAATTACAAATGTTATGTTCCTATACATATGTGCAATGCAAGGAGAGAGATTGGTGAAACTCGACTGATGACCTGTGATCCATGTCTTCTATATAGTATGCACCTCAAAAATGAGCTAATTACATGACTTTTTCTGAAAAATAATACAATTTGATGAATTGTAACTCAATGAGAATAATCATCAAAAATTTTCTAAAGTATCAAGTCAATCGCAGTTATAAGTAATAATCGTCATTCGTACATACTTTACATGTCATTCTATTTATTAATATTACATGAATATAAATAATATTAATTTATGTAAATATTTCATTTATTTATGCTTATGTTATTTTCTTATTATTGTGATTGGGCTAAACAAACATTGTCCCGGATTTCCATGTGAATATTTTCATTTGCTAGCTAGTTTGATCATTTGTAACATTTATACATTTGTTAGGTCATAGATCTTTTCTTTTGCTTTTGAACATTTGTTTGGGCCATGGGCCTATTCTTTTGCTTTTCAATGCTATTTAGCTAGTCACAACGCCTTTTAAGTCCATATGCATATGCATTTGCAACAATTATTATACATTTCAGTCAACTTTTACCTTATATAAAGAAAACCTATATATGTAATCCAAACATGTACTTTACATTCAATATAGTCTCATTAGCCATATCATAGCAATCATGTAGTTCAAATAAAGAAAATCAAGTCATATTACACGTAGCACGTAATAATTACGTTACATGTAGCACGTAATAATCACACGTATCAAAGAAATTGTTTGATAATTAAACTCGCATTTTTCTTTTGATATTGAGTCTTTAACTTATTGTTTTTCACTTTCTTAGGGCTCTCCAATATGTTGTGAGCTTAATTAAATATATAGTTTGTCAATTGATAGCTAAATAAATTTAGTGAAACTTAAACAAATTGAAATATGTATTTTAAGGACCACTAACTAGGGTTTGGTATTATGACAGTGTGACCTTCATGTGTTTAGTAGTTTATAACTTTTTCTACACTAGTCCAATTTGTAGGATTCTTATTTCTAATTAAAGCTAATATTAGGGCTATAACATATCTAAATTTCAGATAAATTGGACCATTGTGGAATATTTTTTGCAATTTAAATGAATGTTCTGTTTTCTACCCTATTTTAGACATTAGGCAATTTTAGGACACTAATTTTGATTCTTCAGATCTTCCAACATGTAAATTATATTTGTATGAAACTTTGTATGAACATAGATATTTAAAATGGAACATTTTTCATATTGACAACTTTCATCTATTCTGCCTCTAAGGTCCTCATATGGTGGAGTAATTTTGACTAGTCAGAAACATGACTGGCATCCAAACCAGTCTGATTTGTGAAGACCATAACTCACAACATATATAATATATTGAGGTGATTTTATGCAATAATTTAGCTAAGACATGTACCTGTAACTTTTATGTTTTGACTATTTACAAATTATGTCTATAAATAGTTCAAAATTGGCAAATAATTGACTGGACCTGTACAACATACTAAGTAGGCAGTTTAAATATGGAACATACATGACTCTCTTGCCTATAACTCAACATTTGCCCATAATTCGGTCCTAAAATTTAATATGCAATAGATTACACATATATCTACAATTTTCATATTTTGAGTTTCCTCAAATACCGAATTTATCATATAGAAATTTAATCAAAACAGGAGGTGATTCAATTAGATTCCTCAATCGAACCAGTCAAAATCATATGCCAATATCTTTTGACAGACATGAAATTTTGCAAAATTATTTATATAGTCATAAATCTAAAATATAAACCTACAAATTTCATGTTAAGAGTCTCTCCAGATTCTGTCTCTAACATAGAGAAAATGAGACCCTAACTTGCTAGAACAGAAACAGAATCTGAAAACTTTGGTACATAATATTTAGCAATTTTCTTACCATAAACCATGACCCATCATCACCAAACCATATTTAACAAGAAAGGTAACTCACTTGTGACCAGTTTGTGGCGGGAGCAGAAGAAGAATTGAAAAAGAATGGGAAAGAGAAATAAAGGTAGAGGAGAAGCAAATAGTGGACAAATAAAGGCAGCTTTTAGTTTTAGCCGACTAACTATTTTGTCCCATATTCTTTTTTTTTTTTTACTTTTCTAATTTTCTTATTTATTTTAAATAATAAAGAATTAATTTAATTAATTATTATTATTTTTTTCTCTACATATTTACATATACTTAGTGTCAAAATACTTTATAGTCAAATTGTCTATTTTAATTAATTTCACTATGCCAAATTTCATTTATTTCAAATTTAATCATTTTATTTAATTTCATTTTCAATATCTTGTGTCTTTAATTAAATTATAACTAGATACATACGACTTGCTCCTATTGCGATAAACCGACTCGTGGCAAGTTTATCTTGTAAGCACGTTCTAGCTAAAATTTCTATGTATGCGTGTATTTCATATGAATGACATATATAAAATGAATATCTCCAAATAAAATACGTGTAATAATGCATATATGAACAGTTGAGGGTGTTACAGTATTAATAATTTACCCTTTTTATTATTGGTACCCCGTGCCCTAAGTTGATCTTCTTTCTCTTTATTATGTCCCAATATTGCATTATGCATCAATATTTACACCTAAGGTCCACATTGTTGTGCGTGCATGCCTTTGTAAGGTGATCATTTTCTCCTTTCAAATTTTTTTTTATAAGCAAAAAAATATTTTTTTATTAAAATGGGAAAAACCATCTACAGCAAGGAGTTTAAGACGAAAAAAATCTCATTTAAAACTAAAACATCAAAGACGAAAGGGATATGAACATGTCTCATGTCATAACAAAAAAAAAGCAAAAAAGATAGAGCTTAGATGAGCTTGCAACTATAACCAAGTAACAAAATTATGTGATCTATTAACGCCTTGCTTGGCTAATTAAATAATCAGCCATAGAATTGTTATGAAGATGATTGACCCTAACCTTCTCTTGAAAGATTCAATGAGGCATAACTTGTTATGGAAAAAGGGTGGTCTTATCCTCCTAGATATACAAGCTATTGCATTAGTTGAGTGGGCGCTAGCATAAAAGCGGTGTAGGAGACTAGTGATATGCAACGGTTGTCCAAAAAAGCGCTGTATAAAAAAACGATGGTATTTTTGTAATTAAATTGAAAAAAATTTGCCCAAATATCCAGCAGTTTATTAAATAACCACACCGCATAACTCATGTAAGGTTTAGGCAGTTGTTATTTAAGGAAACCGCTGTGTATTATTGACCATTAGGAAGCAGTTCTTTTAGTTAACCGCTGCATAAAGTTGGCTATAAAACCCTCACCAAAAGCCTCTCTCCCTCCAGTCACACCCCGTAGCCATTTCTCCTTTCTCCCTCCAACTCTGGCCTTCTCCCTCCGGACGACAAAGGCCATTTTGCTCCGCTGTTGCCCCATTTCATGCTGCTGCTCCTCTATCCTTTTCTTGCCGGTGTACGACAACTCTGGTGCTCCACTCTTGCTCTACGCCGCTGCTGCAAAAATTTGTGAGTATAGGTTACGTCTTTTAGTACTTGCCCTTTCGTTTTTTTTAATTTGTTGTTCAATGGCATTGCTGCAGATTCTCCCCCCAAAAATTTATCTTTTTGATTTAAGTTACTCCAATCAAGAATTAATTTGACGTATGTTGTTTGATTTCAGTTACTCCGGTCAAGAATTATTTATTTATTTATTGCGTGGGTTCTTCTACTTGTTTTTGTAATGGAAGTTTTGATTGAGATTAATATTACAAATTGGGAACTCATTGCTGCTGTCCCATGAAGTTAATTTCTAGGTTTTGGGCAATGAGGATCTGTTGGTTTCCTATAGAGACATTACCTTGGTGGACTTGTAATTGATTATTTCTATTTGTTTTTTGGCACTCTTTCCTAATATTAGGATCAAATTAGCAATATGGCATGTTGATATGCAAATTTGGGTTGTACCAAATTTTTTAAGTGGTGGAGTGGAAATTAATCAGGTGGGTTTTTTTGTTGAATGCTGGAAACGCCATGAACTTGTTTTGATCTTTCTCCCAATTTTAATCTATCTCAAGTTACATGTCTCTCTCTTTTTGTTGGTTTAGCAATTGACCTTTGGAATTTCTGCTTTGGCTTGCCAGAAATTTGGGACTTTATCTTGATTTCCATTATGCAATTAGATAGCTAGTGTTTGTTGTTTCATGCAACAACCATTACATTTCAAGGTTACTGAATGTTAGATAGTTCTTGATGCTTTTTATTCAGGTTTCCATTGGTTGTAATTTCTTTTTAGGCAACATAATCAGGATAACAGCCTAAATATGAATTGTGCACTTGTGTTTTAGATTTTTTGAAAGCGAAAAAAAATAGACTTGAATTGACAGTAGAAACAGATTATTGTCCAAAAATCATAAACCTCAACAATATATGACTTTTATTACCTGGTGCTGGATATGAGAATTTAAGCTCATGTTCTTCAAGGTTGATATGCCAATATTCTCTGTTTACTTCTCATGACATGTCTATCTTTTATTCATTTAGTTATATCTTTTCAATTATAAGATCACATACTAAATGATCTATAGGGATTAGTTACATCTTTTAATCATTTAGTTATATTTGTTCAACTATATAGCAATGTGGTTTTGGCTGACCTTTAAATGGAAAAGGGTTGTTCCAAAGTTCTTGAAAGCCGCTATACAAGGCTTCAACAATTCTGTTGTCATACTTGTTTATTTGTCCTTCTCTTTTACAAATTTGCATCCCCCAAGTTGATTTGTTGTGCAATCCTTGTAGGCTTGTTGACCTTTTTGGCTTTAGATTTCTTCTTGTCATTCCTTTCTACATAAGGAAGCTTGATGTGTTTAGAGTCTTTTTTTTTTTCCATTTTGGTCCTTGTTGATTTCGGGAAAAACATTAGTCCTTCAATTTTTATGGCAGTTCAATTCCTCAAAGGATTAAGACTGGTTATTGGAGTCTTATGTATTCACAGTTTCTAATAGCTTCACTTTCATAAGTATATATTTTACCCTTGTTATATTTCATTACTTTAATTTTGTTTTTAATAATTTTTATTTTAATTGAATTATTGGTGTAGCTAGTGTTATCCATCTGTTTAATTATGATTAGCTTGTTGATGATGTATGGCTTGTCTCTTGTCATGATAATGAGAACTTATTAATGTTTAATTATGTTGATAGTGTTTAAATGTATTTACGCATCATTTAGTTGCTTAGTTTTTGTTTTAGGGTTTTTACTTGCTTAGTTGGTCTCCTCCTATTTGAAGCTGTTGTATATTTGTTTTATTTAAACTTATGTTATTTGCATTTTTTGGGATAAATGCAATGTGTTTGAGTACGTGCTAGTTAAAGAAATCAAATTGATTTGAAACAGCTAAGGAATGCCTTGACTTCATTGCGTGTAATTATTGTTTACTGCAATTCTGAGAGTGAGACTAGTTGCATTGTGTTAATTCACTATTAAAACACACGTCTTCAAGCTATTGAGATAATTTTGTGCCTGTTGTGTTTTTGACATGTAGCAGGTCTATTGGAGCAAAAAAATGCTTGTTGTCTTTGTTAATTCCAACCTTAGTAACAATAAAAGCTTATGTAACTCAATGTATTTTCAGCTTATAGCCTTGTAGTAATGTCTTATTTCTCATATCATATATATTCAATTTATGGCAGGATGGTAACTAGGTATCTAATCTTTCAACTTAGTTTCCATATAATACGTACATATTCATATAATTACAATATATCTATATTGTGTTTAAATAGTATGTGCCAACTGTGATAAACTATATAAAGGTTGTGAGTGAGGTAGAATATGGCCTGCTTGACCACATTAGTTTATTTGTGCTTTGCTACTATTACATTGTTCATTTTCATAATTAAATTCTTCAAAATCATGCGTGAAGAAGAATATAAATTTGGAAGAGATCTGGAAATTATGTAAACAAAAGCTCTTAATTTTAGGATGTCCATGTCTGTATTGTTCATGATGTTAAATTTTGCAGGCTATATCACATAGACTTGGTAGCTCATAGAGGAGGATAATTTTAGTTTCAAGTGTATTGAAGTTTTTTCCTTTTTTCCAATTTGTTTAGCTAACTATAAATTTGGACAAAAGTGGATCTTTCTATCTGAAAACTCTTGGGCAAATGTTATATATGGGTGAATGACAAGGAGATAGGCTCTGGACAGAGTCTAAGCCTTACTTCCAGTTGTTAATTGAGGTTTATTCCCGTAATCTTTCTTGGACAATTGTTATTGTGTGTTTAATTAATGTTGTTTGATGCATTTGATTATTAATTACGCTAAGTCAAGAGATAAATATGTACAACTTATTTTATTGTAATGTGTAATAATTAATTACAAATTTATATTTTAGATAATAACTGAAACTATTAAATTACAAGTTCAATTTTATACATACTATTTCAAAATTTATATTCTTAATTTAGAAATATGAATTATATATATATATATATATATATATATATATATATATAGATATTTACCACATTTGACATTCCATTTGATTTCTAACTCTCTTTCTTCTTAACAAAATCTTTCACTTTGACAAAATAAATAAATTGGTTATCAAATAGAACTTGAGGATATATGCACTACAACCACAAGTTTTTGGCAAAGAAAGAGACATTTAGCTTTTTATATTTCATTTTCATTTGTTACAGAAAAACATATTTATTAGCTCATGTTGTGTTTAGCTTATTTGTTAACTTTTAGGAAATTATATATTTAAATAATATATAATTTAAAGCAAGTGATAAATTAAGCCAAATCACTCAAAAACTTATCTTAAGCTTAATCAATGATTTAATCTAAACCCAATAAATTAAAAAGCCCTCATAATTATGTCTCAAATAAATCAAACATACTTGTTTTATTAGCTAATTTTTTTCATTAGCTTTTACAAAAAAAAAAAAATTAATTAATTATAAAAATATAAAAACCATAACAAGTTATTTTAGATCCAATGAGAATAAAATTAAAAAAAAAAAAGAAGAAAGAAACCTTTTGCTATAGCAAATTGGCAACCTTTTTAATTATGTTGAATATTGTTATAGTACTTGTAACTATCTAATGAATTTTTAGAGTAACGTTGACTTGATTATAGATTTATATGTTGTATTGTTGCATGTTATATTTAAATGTCAAACTTGTATTGATTGTTGTTGAGCCTAGATACCCATTTAGGATTTGCTCATTAGGAGCAAGTTTTGAATAGTTTCCGGTTTGGGACTGTTCTTAAACGTCAAATCTCATTTAGGATTTGAATGCATATATAGTTTTTGGTCCAAGAAAAATCTGTGTTATTTTCCTAATATTCTTTGAATACATATGTAAATGAATCATTCTATTTATATTGTGTACTTGGAGAACTAAGGGAAAATGCTGCCATATTTTTTTGGAATGAAAACTAGATATGTATTCAACAGTGACATTGGATGTTTAAGGATGAGTTAGATTGAAAAGATAAAGACCTTATATTATTTATCATAATTAAGACAAAGAGGTTTGTAATGAACCTTCTTTTTTTTTTATTGTGGTTAGATATGGATCGAAGTTGAATGTATGGTAAACATACGACAATTGAATTTTTGAATGGAGTTGAAGAATTTATTAGAATTGCTGAGGAAAAGCAAATAAAGGAAAGAAAAGAAATGATTATATGTCCTTGTGTTGATTGTAAGAACTTGAGAAGTTTTCGTAATGTTCATATAGTGAAATCACATATAGTGAAATCGCCCTTGACAAACCAGAACATCTAGGCCATGTCAGGGGTGTTGGAAGTTTAGTGTCTATCAAGACATTTTATAGTAGCCCTAGCAAGAGAAAACACTCTACTTTCGTCTCATCGGATGACATTACCCGGTTAGAAGCTAAATTCAAGGCTGAATTAGATGCACAACAAGCAATGTTCCAAGCACAGATCGCTCACCTTCAAAGCATGATTATAGACTAGAGGACTGCTAAGGCCTTTTATTTCGCTGCTGAAGTGGAGGTAGAGATGGGTCCTATTGACTCTTACCCAACTCCCAGCAGTTGTCACTCTATTAACCCACCATCGCCAATTGGAGAAATAAAGGTAATGTTTTGAACTTTATACTTTATGCTTCCATTTATTTATACTTTATGTTTTGAACTTTATACTTTACCTATTAACTCACCATCACCTAGATGGGCCTACTAAATTTATACTTTATGCCTTCCATTTATTCTTTCAACTTTCGCTTCCACTTCTATTTTTTGTGAGTTTACAGAAAGAAACACCGCATAAACTTGCCATAATTAAAGAAGATAAACAAGTGATTGTGGCAAATGGTACGACTCATCCATATAAAACGGCACAATATTGCACAACTAACCCATGAGGGAAAATCATGTGAGGGTGTCCATTGATCAAAATATTTCGTGGCCACCACGAAGTTGAAGTTCCCATGGCTTCTCAATTCCTCACAACAGTTAGAGATGTGGAAGCTAGATTTGTTCAATGGCCACGAAATCTTGTGTTTATTAAAAAGGTAACATTTCCTCATATTATATTAAAATATAATTCATGCTAACGCTTTCCATATGTCCTAATATATCATATTTAATAATTGATAGGAATCCAAATCTAAACCAGTAAAAAAGGCTCTAAAGAATAAAATGAGTTGTGGTTTATCAAAGCCATCGGCTATGAAGCCACAAGAGCCCTTCGTAAGTAATGAAATTTTGATAAGTTTGAGCGGTAATATACGTATTATTCATGACATGATTGCTAGATTGCCTATTGGGTGCTTGTTTCAAGTTCTTACGAGCAATGAGGTCTTTAGGTATCCACTAGATGATAGTCAAGATATCATAAAAGTCATGTTATGGCGGAAGAAATCGCTCAATTTCTTTCCATGAAGTGGCTTGATGTTTCGATAATCTGTATATTCATGAAGTAAGATTATATTGCTTATTACTAATATTATAACATAGAATTGTCATATTGGAAACTAATCCGTATGTTTGTGATTCATGCATTAAGGTATGTTCATAATTTGTGCGTTGAATTCAATATATCGTTTTGGCTTTATGTGTCCAGAAATGCTCAATCTAGTATTTTTAGATACCATATCAGCGAAAAGATATATGATAAGTGTTGTGATGGAGCAACAAGATAAATAATTCATTCTACATCCATTCTTCTAGGAGTAATATAATATTTACATTTATGTTCGCTTAACCTTTTATGCTGATCAATATTTTTACTAACTTTAAACATCTTTGTACGTATATATTTAGTTACCATTGGATGTTGATTGTATATTGCTGCAATAAAAGTGAGAAAATTTTCATGGATCCTCTATCCAAAGGTAGCAAAAATATACGTCCAAAAAATATTTTTAATTTGTAAGTTATAAAACCATCTAATATTTTCTATATTTTTGTAGTGTTTCAATTTACTAATTATATACTTATTTTCAAAGCCTTTAGAAGTTATTCTATGAGCAGTGGAAAAAGTAGAAGGCATAAACTATATTGGAATGATATTTTGGTCAGAATTTTATATTTCAATATATAACTAGTTAGATTAAGTTTTTATGTACGGGTTAATAATTCATGTATTTGTTCATTTTTGTAACTTTTTTTTTTCTATTTTTAAGTGACCTCAACAAAAAGGAAGTGTGGATATTTTGTAATGAAGTATATGTACATCGTCATAGAACATAACAGTAAGAATACATTGCTAAAGGTACTAACTTATTTCATAGTTCATATTTAAATATGATATATATTGTTATTATTTCTAATTTGCATTTTATATCTCTTGTATTTTTTATTTTTGTTTTGTAGGTTTTTGGAAAAGAACCATATAGCCAATAAGAAATTGATAAAATTTGGGATTTGTGGTCCGAGTACTTTGTAAGAGAATGTATGTAGATATAATACTCTATAATTTTGTATTGTTGAAAAGTAGATTTTGTGTACTTGTTGGATAATTATGAGATTATCAATATTTGAGACTAGCTTGTGTATTTAGTTTTTGTTGGAAAGTATTGGACTAGCAGTTTAAGGCTTTTTGTTGATATTGATCGCCATTTGAGCCTTGATTGAGATGCAGGAATATATAATTTTGTGGTCATTAAAATATATAATGCTGTTTTTTTTTAAAATATACATATAAGCAGCTATTGTTTCAAAATTGCATTGCATATAGTTAGGTACTAGGCAGCAGTTGTTTCAAAATTATGTTGCATATACCTTAACAACAGACAGCGGTTTTTAATAAACAATTGTTGCTTATAATTTGATTATATGCAGCAGTTCATTAACTGTTGCATATAACTCTAGTTCATGTGCGATCTTTCCATATACAATGCCAAACAATCTCATTGTATAGTCAAAAATAATTGCTACCTATAATACTATTATGTACTTGTGCGAATTCAAAAAAAAAATGCTTGGGAAGATGGAAGGATCGTGTTCTACAATGATTTACATGGCATATTAGATGGAGACAACATCGACAGCATTGGAATCCATAATACCACATGGCAGAGAAAATAAGCATATGACTTTACACTTGAAGGATCACGAAGAACACCTCATACTCTAGTTGGTCCTGGTTTACTAAGAAACGACCAATCTGTATTCCATTTGACAAAGTTGGAGGGTGAAGCAATCCAGCCATATGTAGGTAGTCAGATTTTAGCACAAGGTCTATGTTGCTTAATAGTATCAATGAATAGAAAAAAAATCATGGCTTTATAGAATACCCTCATCACTAATGGTTCGCACCCATGGTTCTGATTTATATCCAATAACAAAGAAAAGATTTTCCTTTTTCATAGCTCTCCTATTAAATACTACTTCATTGTGTTCTCTCCATATGAACCAAATTATAGCATGAAAAATGGACTAAATCTTTTTTTAGAAAGGACCCTGACTAGAAACTCCCACTAATTGTAAAGTTCATATAGGGAATTTAGAATTACCCAAGAGATACCCCCACCAAGCACAGAATATATACCATAAGACAAACTACTGGACACAAGACCAACAAACGGTCTATTGTTTCTACGCACATGTTACATAGAGGGTAGATATTATTATTTATAGGGATAGTACCTTTTACAATCAAAGCATCTCTAATATTCAACCTTTTAAGAATTGCTAGCTAAGAAAAGATTTTAACCTTGGGTGGAACCAAGGATCACCAAATATTAGTCATATGTGGAATATACGATGGAAGTGGGTTATGAGGCAAAGCAGCAATTATAGATTTAACGCAATAGTTGTCATTCATATTGTGCAACCAGATGAATCTATCACTGTTATAAGGCGAGATGTGATACTCTAAAACCAGGTTAAGCAGTAAGTTAATATGTTGTAATTCCCAAGTTCGAAGATGTTTACACCTAAAAATCCATTTCTATTTGAAACCAGCCTAAGTGCCCATATTTTTAATGAGAGCATTTTGGTTCAGGAAAATATTAAACTATTGGGGGAAGCGTACAAAGAGGGGATCTTCAAAAACTCACATATCCAACTAGAATCTGCATACCTCACCATTTTCTGCCAGCACCTTAATACCGCTGTTAAAGGGAGGAAGAGATCGTAAATTCCATATATCTTTCCATATTTAGGAGAAGTGACTAATGGAGACTATTGAAGCAAGGTTAAGACTAGGGTCAATCTTGTATTTTTTACCCAAGTCTAGATACTATCCTCTCTCCATTTTCTTTCCTGATACGCCAAAGTCATTTAAACACCAAGGCCTTATTCTTATCCAGCAAGGAGCCAACTCGCAACCCACTATTTGAATGACATCTCAACTAATGTTGCACATTTTCCTTTTGTCTAAGGATATGTCCTAAAAGAAATTTCTAAAAAGAGAATTGATCTGAGTAGCTACTGATTTAGGCAATTTCAAAAGAGACATATAGTATATAGGTAGATTGTTCAATGAGGCCTTAATCAAAGTTAATTTTCCACTAAAAGACAAATATTTCAACTTCCATAAAGCCAGTCTTATCTTAATTTTCAGAATAATCGGCTCTCAAACAAACCTGTGTTTAGGATTTACCCTTATCGGTATACCCACATATGAGAAAGAGAGAGACATACACTTACATTGAAGGATATTGCCAACTTCTTTAACCCATTAATTAGTCACATTCAAACCCATGATCGCACTCCTATCAAAGTTGATTTGTAAGCCAGATATTAGTGAGAAACATTTGAGTAACCGCTTGACATTTACCAAATCATCTAAGTTTGCATGGCAAAGGAGAAAAGTATCATCAGCATATTGTAAATGAGATATTTTTTAAGACTATGGTGAGAAAGGAATACTAGCAAAAATTCCAATTGAAGTAGTTTTGTTCAATATCACTAAGAGACCCTCAACTGCCAAAATAAAGAGAAAAGGGAAAAGCGGATCTCTTTGACGTAAACCCTTTTGCAAAACAATTTCCTCAATGGGACTGCCATTTACAAAAAAAAAAAGAAACTTTGGCTGTAGGGACACATTTATAAATCCAAGCCCACCATTAGTAAAATTGTTACCTTCATCGACATATCAATTTGAATTAGTTAGCATATATATTAAAAAGCAGTTCCTACTGTTCATCTTCATATTTTTAAAGTAAAATTAATTATCTATATAATAATATATACTATAATTAACACGGTATATATATGAATAAACACATAATTAAGACAAAAGTAATTATTCTTGGCAATTTCTTTATTTGTTTCTATGTTATACAACTGTAAAATTTCTTTAAGTATATTAATTTGGGCAGCTAGCTGTAGCTTAAATTATGTATAGTTCTAGATATACCTACTTGCATATGTTTTAATTATAGCTTAAATCCAATACCACATGCCATTTGTCTATTAATTCCTTATATATGGCTTCAAACGGTTAAATATAGTAGCATTGCAACTTGAAAAGCATTTTATTGCTTAGAGAAAACTTTTTTGATTATAATGTTAGAAGGTAACTTTCTTTTTGATATGCAAGCAACTTAATCTTTCATTTTGTCGTAAAATTGGTGTATGATAGACTTGATCTAAGTAAATAAAAAAGAGAAAACCCGTTGGACAATTAGAATAGCTGTAGACTCTAGTACTACAAGTGGAATATGACCGTTGGGCCAAAAAAACCAGGCTTTGTTCAGTAATACTTCAGATTTTAGGAAATTTTACAAAAATTCATAAAATGAATACTTTTTTCCATTTTTCCAACGCTCAATTTTTTTTTTTAATTTTACTGAAAACAATTTTAAAATTACAACAGTACAAAAATTTTAAAATCACTCTAAAATATACCTAGATGGTATATTTTAAACATACTTTCGGTACATTTTCAATAAATCCTGGTTTAATTTTCACTAATAAAGAACAAGAAAAACCAAAACAAGAAAAATTAATCATTAAAGAAAAAAAAAATAAATCAAAACTCAAAACATTACAAATTTTTAAACAAACAGTTTGGTGTATCTTTCATAATACATTGGGTATATTTTGAGAATTTTTTAGAAATACCTTGGGTATATTTAAAAAATTCATTAAAGATACCTTGAATATATTTTGAGAATTCGTTGAGATTCTTTGGAAGGAGTTCCCTAATAATACCTTGAATATTCATTAGGTATTTCAATATGCTTTTGAGAATTTCATAAGAATACTTCAAATATACCTTGAAGATACTTTGAGTATATATTGAGAATTCTTTGAAATTTCCATGGAAAGAATTCCCTAGGTATTCTCAAGGATACATTGAGAATATTTCGGTATACCGAAAGTATCCGGAAATATTTCAATAAGTTGAATTCCTTAGATATATTTTGAGAATATTTCGGTATATTTTTTGAAATTACATGAAAATACTTTAAATTGGAAATTCCTTGAGAATTCCCTTAAAGAAATTTCCAATGAATACCTTGGAAATACTTCCATATATTTTTGAAAATTTCTTGAAAATATCCCCAGTATATCTTGAAAATACTTTAGATATACATCAAAAATATCTTAATGATTTTAAAAAAAAACAAAGAAAAAAAAAACAATACAGACAAAATCTTTAAAAAAGTAAATAAACAAATTCAATTTCAAAACTTCCTCTTAGAGCAACATGACAAACTCATCGAATTTAGAGTAAAAGTCAAGTCCTAAAAATAATTGCAACATTATCGTTAACCTCAGTAATAATTCCTCTTCTTCGAAAAAGTATGAGAGGAGAGCAATTAAATCGAAAACAAGATCGTTGTTGAATTTATAGGAGATAAAGTGGAAACGAAATCAGAAAAAGAACTGGAAAGCTTGCAATGGTAGATCTTGGAGAAGACAAAGAAGACGAAAAGTTTGGTAAAAGTGAAAAATGGAAAAAAAAACTGTAAGCAAATAAAAAAAAACATATAAATTTCAATAAATCATGAAATTTCCTCTACATTTTAAACCTTGAGTAGTAGACCTAATCAAAACAATACAAAGGTATTTGCCTCACATTGTCCGGCAAACAATTCAGATTCATTATTTTGCCTAAACACAATCCTTTTTTTTTTCTTTAAATACTTCTATGTTTCATACATTTTTTTATTCAAACACATATAACCACAGACATCTTAAGATTATGAGGTTTCTCTGGAAGAAATAGTCAAATAAAATCAAAATGGCAGTCTGCTCCCATGCAGTGAAGCTAATATCAGGCATCAGCTACCAGTTGACAAGTGCTTTTGTAATTCAAGAAAATGGAAGCGAATGAAGTTCATAACACCAGGGTTTCCTATAAAAAAAGCAATCAGATTCATAATAAACTCAGCCAACACCTCAAAAGTCTACACGGCAAAGCTCAAGAACTGCATAAAATCTATTATGGTGTCACCAAAATCGTCCCAAAAAAAAAAAAAACAGAGGCATAATTATAGATCCCTTGACTTGTCGGAAGGCCAAAAAACTCATGATCCTGTTATCTGTTTCTTTACAGGTCCTGCACACTCAAACCTACAAGCATAACATATGAACAGATAAATTAGACATTCGCCAAAAACAAATTACAGAGACCACAAAATCAACCATTGTAAGGGATCTCGCACACAAGAGATGAGAAAGAAATGGCTTGGTTCTCAAGCATCAATAATCCTCTTTGTCAAGTAGAGTATAACAAAATCAAAATATTACTAAATATGGCACACTTGGTATGAATGGTTTGGATCAAATTCATTCATGTAGAACTAGAGCAAGCAAGCTGTCAATTGTTAATCTGAACACACAAGATCATACCATAACAATCACAGAGACATAATAATATAACAACTGAACTACAGGGGAAAGAGTTGATACCAGGAGGGAGAGATTGCTTCAACTTATCAGCCTTCTCTGAGTCAAATACACAGAGTGTGTAAAGGTATTTGGAGCAGCGAACCTTGAACTTCACTACATCTTTGCTTCTCTTGATCTTGACAGAACGAGCATCTTTTCTTCTTGCTGTAAGAAGGAAATCCTTGATTTCATTGATTTGCTTCGGCTGTTGATAAAAGAGAAAAGAGCAAAGAAAATAGCATTATCTGAGTGCCACAAACCTACAAGGATCAATGAGATGTTAAATAAACAAAACCCAAATTGGATAGTTAGTGTAAGGCACAGCATTTGTTTGGTAATTCAACTAAAATTCCATCAGAAACACAAACAAACCAATCCGTTTTCCCAAAATATTCAAGCAAGACACTGTAGATTATCCAATTATCTCAAGCAAAATGTCTAATAATCAAGAAACAATGTTGGTTCTATTTTGAAGTTGTTTAAGGTTTCTAAGCATAATTATTAAAGCCCGCTACAAATTTGGCTTCCAAGCAACTACCTTTGACAGAATAAAACAACTTATACAAAAGTAAATCACATCTCCCCAAAACAATAAATTCGAACTCAGTTAGTGCAAAAGAAAAAAAGATTTCAATCAGATGTTAACTAATGAAATCGAGAAAAAGCTGAAACCAAAGTAAATTTTTCTCAAGAAAAGCATCTAATATTCAGATTACTTTAATCAAGACCCTATTTTGCAGTTGTTTAAGGTTTTCTGAGCCTAAACTTCTTAGCAAGTAAACGCAACCAAATAAACGTACATGGGCTATGCGAAAAACTTGAAATAGAAGCAGATGGATGGAGAAAAATTTACCATTTTCTTCCTTGTTGTCAATAGGAGCTAATAAGCAATCCCGTTTATGGAGACTGTTCTTCTACAATAAGTGACGACAACATATATATGTTGAAAACCCTAATTTTCAGATTTTTCACATTTCCGTAATACCCCCCAACTGCTTTCATGGGTCCATGCTCGGTTAGCCCAGTTGATAACAAGCTTGAGTCCTTTAACTTTTAGACTCAAAAGGCCCAATACTTATGGAAGGAAAGGGCAAATTATATTATCAATTGATATATACCGGACCGGTCCATACAGCATTATAGACCAAGGCTCATTACACATGTCGGAGATAATTTTATAAATAAATCAAATTTACACAGCTATTAATCACACAGTGATATTTTTATAAATATTCATCATCTGTTATTAAATAAAAGTTCATTAGTTAATTGAAAAAAGTTTATTAGTTTATTGAGAATATTTACTACAAATAAACTAAAAAAGTTCATTACGAATGAACTACATGTTTATTAGTTTATTACGTCATTAAAAAAATTTATTACGAATAAAGTAAAATTTAATTAGTTTATTAAGAATATTCATTGCCAATAAATTAAAAATGTTCATTAAGAATAAACTAAAAGTTTATTAAAAGATATTTATTAGTTCATTATGAATAAAGTAAATGTTCATTACGAATAAACCGAAAAAGTTCATTACAAAATGAACTAAAAATTCATTAATTTATTAAAAAAAATTAATTAGTTTATTGAAAAATGTTTACTAATAAAAGTTTATTTCTTATATTAATACAAGTTCAATTTATTTCTTCGTGTACTTAATTTAATGAATATTTTTTTTATTTTTATTTGTAGGTATGAATTCATTGAATTATTTTTTAAAAAAACTAAAAATGTAACAAAAAATCCAAATAAAACACACCGGAAAAGCAACAAATCGAGACAAATAACATATGAAAATGCAAAAAAAAATATAAAATAACTATTGATTTTGTTTTAAAATAAAATGAACATTTATCAATAAACTAATGAATATTTTACTAATAAATTAATGAACCTATATCAATAAATAAATTTGTGTAAATTTGTTTTATTTACAAAATTATTATTATACCTCTCACACGTATTTAGTTCGTATTGCAATGTGAACCCTAATGTAGAATATAATTTGCATTATATTATACACCTGAGTGCACAATGTTAAGTGTTCCCAATGAAATTACACGTGCTAGATAAATTATTTAATAATTGTAGATACATTATTTTAATAACGGTAGTTTTTTTTTTAATTTAACAATTATTTTTTCCAACTCTTTGTTTTCGACAGTTTTTTCTATTGTTTTTTTACTTATTTTGCTTGTTGCTCTTGGTCAGCCCATCTTTCCATTTTTTCCATTTTTTAATGTAGAATATAATTTGCATTATATTATACACCTGAGTACACAATGTTAAGTGTTCCCAATGAAATTACACGTGCTAGATAAATTATTTAATAATTGTAGATACATTATTTTAATAACGGTAGTTTTTTTTAATTTAACAATTATTTTTTCCAACTCTTTGTTTTCGACAGTTTTTTCTGTTGTTTTTTTACTTATTTTGCTTGTTGCTCTTGGTCAGCCCATCTTTCCATTTTTTGACAAGATTTTCTTACTTATTTTGTTTATATTGTTCAATTTATTTTTTTTTGTAATTCTTTGTTCTATTACAAATGGATGAACATATTTGAGAATGTGATATGTGAGAGTCCGATCCGTGATAATCTATATAATAATCAAAATATAGATGAAAAAATGAAAAAAAATTCATGAAACATATACAATTATAAAATAATGTATTTACAATTATTAAACAATGAATTTGAACATGTTAAGCAAATAATTAAACATAGATAAAAAGATGAAAGAAATTCATGAAAATAAATAATGAATATACAATTATAAAATAATATATCTACAGTTATTAAATAGTAAATCTGAACATAGTAAACAAATAACTAAACACACAAGAAAATATAAAATAAATTCATGAAATACATAATGAATATACAGTTACAAAATAATATTTCTATAGTATTAAATAATGAATCTGAATTTGATAAGCAAATAATTAAATATATAAAAAAAGATGAAACTGATTTATGAAAACAAACAATGAATCTACTGATATGAAATAATGTATTTATAATTATTAAATAAAAAATTTACAGTTATTAAAATAATATATTTACAGTTATTAAAATAATATATCTATAGGAAAGTTAGTAATTTTCAACTTCAGCATGCATAAATGGATTTTAGAGCATCTAGCAAGTGCTCTGTATAACAACTCGGAGAAAAGAACAAATATTTCCAAAAACAAAAAATAGAATGTACTTTTTCTCGTGGGATACAATCCCTATAAGATCAAACCTTCTTATTATTCTTCTAATTGTAACAGGATTATAGAATGAATTGTAAATCTCAATAGATCGTCATGAAATTGGCATTTGTATGCCTTGAAATTTTGAATTGTGAATGAGAATATTATTACAGTGAATCAAATAAATTTGGTTCAATGTTGCAGCATCAAAAAATCCAAAACAAACTGAAGTCGCAAGCAGGAAGTCGAATTTTTCCATAGCGTCAATAATACTAATTAGAGTTCTGAGTGGATTGCTGCACACCCATATCACAGTCACTCTTTGAAATTCCATTCTCAAAAGCATTAGTAGTAGGAGTGTTGGTGCTGGTGCTGGTGCTCTCAGTATTTTGGGCATTTTCGGATTCAGAGTTATGATTGTGATGCCAACCGAGTCTCAATGTGCTTAACCCATCATGATGGTGATGATTTCCTGAATTGGCCATCCTTTTCACTCTTTCCTCCAAAATCTTCTGCTTGCAGTCCAAAGACTTTAAGATATCCATCAAAGAGTCCTCTGGTAAATAATCAAGTCTTGAATCCCAAGTTTCATACACTTTGTTGATTTGTTGATCAGGATTAATGCTGTTAAGATTTGCGGTGGTCAGATATTGCTGAAGGATTTGATGAAGCTTTTGTGGGTCATGGGGCGAAGTCTCAACCTTGGCAGTAGCAGGTTCAATACAGACAAGGCCAACAGGAACTCCACAGAGCACGGATAGCTCTTCTGCTTTCTTCTTGAGGGTTTTCTTTCTCTTGCTGTATGTGGTTTTTCTTGACCGAGAAGAAGACTCGTTTCTCTGATTATTCATGGCTTTTTTCTACTTGATTGCACGGAAAGATCGATAATGCTGATTTCTGAGTGAGAGAATTAATGTTGTGGCTATATATATATATATAGATCTATAAGGTTGAAAAAGGTTTTCCTTATACTTGTGGGATCAGGAAGTCCAATTTAGATTTAATAAGTAATCTGAAGGTATTTTGTAAACTCTAAATCCAAATCCTTGTTGAATATAAACCCATTATTTCCGATTAGCTTACCCAAATTGTCCAATTTGATGAAATTATTTGAGTTGGAATTTGCAAAAAAGGATGTTTAGTTTTGTTGAGCAGTAACCATAAATCATTAATAGATAGCAAGAAAGGTAATATGTTATAAAAATTTTAATTTATAAAATAATGGTTAGTGAGCTTTTATCTCATATTATTTATCTAATACATATGCTAATACTAGTTTTTTTTTTCCTTTCATTAAAAGAAAAGAACATAACATCAACCTTGCATTTTGCTAAAGGCATCGTCCTTTTTAATCTTATTTCCAATGGTTCTCTTTCAGGGCCAAATCTTGACTATGAATAAATAGATTCCTTATGCTCCAGCCAACCTTTGACTAAAAAATAATTATTAAAATAATTATTCATTTTGAGATTTATATATATATATATTTCATATAGATGAAATATAAGCGATACTTGATTTTAAAGTAAATTAAAAATTACTATATAATACTTATTGATTCTAAAAATTAATTTTAGCGTAAATTAAGCATTTATAGGAAAAAGATCGAGTGGTGGGAGATCCTTGATATGGACAATTAATTAAGAGATATCATTACCTTGTACCACCAGCTTCCAAACTTCAAGCCCTTAGATTTTATGAAAATGGAAGTCAAATTTAAATAATATATCAAAAAAAAGAAAAAAAAAAAAAAAAAAAAGAGGAACCCTTTTCTCCAATTCTGCTCATATATCTTTACAAATAGATATTATATTCTGATAAACAATTCTCTGATACCTCCTTCTCCTTCCGACCTTTTATCTCCCCTTTCTATTTTTCTAGGAAAAGGAGGAAAACAAAAGCTACCCACATAGAAAGATATCATCTTTGGCCTTTGAGGAGCATTGGCCAACTGAGATTTTGAGATATGCACACAGCCTTCCCTACTATGAGGCTCTTGTTATCCACTTCATCGGCTGCCTCTCTTTTTGCCTTTTCTTCTTTGGATTTTCCCTCCAAATCCTTTAGAGCTCGAAACCCTATTCTTACCCACACATGTCCTGCCACAAGGAACACCCCTTCGCTCTCTAAACTGACGGTAACTCCCTTTCTCTGCTAATATTCTATCCATTTGCTTTATATGCTGCGTAATAGAGTTCCAGTGTTGGGTTTTAGATACAAATTTTAATTTTAGCTTTCAATTGGATTTGACACCGCAATGTTCAATTACAAAATTTTGGTTTAAATTGGAATTTTTTTTTTTAATTCTATTATGGAGGACGCTGTTTGTTTCCAAAGTTCTATACTTTGAAATGTTTGGGGCTTTAATCCGTTTCTTTCTTTCTTTCTTCTTTTCTTTTCTCCTTCCCCTTGAGTGCACTTGCTTCTACTTTGAAATAGTGATTTTTCAGACAATTTTCCGTTTGGCTAAAATTATGCTTAAATGATTTTCAAATAGTAGGTTAATTACAGGATTCTACCTTATTTTGCTTTCTGTCGTAGCCTTGATTTGTGTTCTGAGCAGCATTCAAAAATCATTGTTTCATATGGGTGAACTTTAACATGATGAAGCCTGTTTCTTACTATAATGGCCGTAGAAATACGGTCTTAAAATAAGTCATTTGAATAATTGGATTAATTGAATTATTTTAAATCTATAGACTTCAGGTCACTTTTGTTTTATCTCCTTGGAGCTGCGGTGGTCTAATTATTTTAGTCCACATTTTATCAGGTTGATCTGTTCCTGTGATTCTATGTTTGAGGAGTCTCATTATCTTTGCTTCTCTAAGGAAAGGGAAAACCTTTTAGCTTGATGTCTAAGCACAAGGATAAGGAAAAGCGTATGCAAGAATAGGGCAGATCGTGTGGTTATTATTTTGCTATAGAAACCTAGGATTGTGGTATTTAACAATGTTTACGTAAAAACTAGTGCCTGATTCTTGAGGTTGAGTTCAAACATTTAAGTTGCTTAGGTGTTTTAAGACTTTCATCAAACAGTAAAAAATTCTCTCAAGTGTTCCTACCTTATCATGGAAGATTTTCTTATTCTTTTTTCCTGGGCTTAAAATAGAGGTTTGGCTGGTATTGGGTCTATAGCATGGTGCACCAGTACTATTCTTTTCTTTTTCCTATTTGCACAAACAATTTAAAGCATCAGAGGAGGATGTAACTGCATTTTCCTTCTTTTGTCCTCAATATTAACCATGTGAAAAAATATAATTTCACATTATAAGACTTGCCTTCATTAACTGAAAAGAAGATAAACGAGGTTGTGAGGATTCCATGATTTCATATTTTGTTATTTGGTTTCTTGATGGAGGCCTATAAAGAAATTAAGCTTATCACTGTCATATCCTCAGGGATTAATTGCTAATTGATTGTCCATTTTTAAATGGATTTAAAAGTTACAATTATATAAAAAGTTTCTTCTATCTAAGGGTATCAAAGTTAGAAATCCTTTTCTATAAAAGAGAAAAATAGATTAAGTTGAAATATAAAACACTAATGGTAACTTACCCATTTGACTGCTTCTTGGCGCTGTGTGCATAAGAAAATAACTGATTTATATTGTGGACCTTTACTTACGAGAGGTGTGGTTTCAATTATGAGGAGCAGGACTGCCTTAGAAAAATGTTCCTTTATGTTGGATGTGGAGTATTCAGACAGGGAGGAATCGGAGGATAATTAATGGGTTAGAGGCTTCTATCCATGGGAGTGAGATGTCTATTCTACTTAGTTTGTTTTATTCTGGTAGGGTCTTGTGGTTCCTTTTAAACTGCATTCGTACCTTCTTGGATTTTGTAAATTTTCCATCTTTTAGGTTTTATAATATCATCACTTTATGTTGTTTGTATGCCTTTGACATAAATGAGATTTTTAGTGTGTTATTATTTATTGATTCAAAAAAATTTTAATTTTTCAGCCATAGTTATTAAAGGCGCAAGGCGCACTAAGGCACTAAGGGGTTCTGGAGCCTAGACACTCGCCTGAGTGACATGAGACGCAAAAATAAAAAATAATTGAAAAAAATTATAAATTTTATTATTAGACTACTAGCAATGTGATATAATATTATAAATATTAAAACTCAAAACACATAAGTTATAACAACAAAATAGAAATACATACACAAAGAAAAAAAAATTTAATTAAGATTTAATATTCTAAATACAAGGTTCCTAGGCTTATTAAACACACAAGAATCCTAAGCTTATTAATATTGTATTTAACAGGTTTTAACACTTACCAATTATGAATTATCATAGCAAAGCAAAGCACAATTAGTTTTGCGCTTAAATTGTGCTGTTCAAATTGTTTTTGTGGAGGCTAAAACAGTTGTTTTATTTGGCCTAATCCTTTTTTTTCTTTTTTATTGTTTGTTTTGGAAATAATTAGGTGTGATATGACCTACTAAGAGTTTTTTTCAATTTATAATCAATGGTTTAGATTTCCCCACACTAAAAAAAATACAAATATTTAACTAAGGCACACCAAAGCGCACGTCTTTGTGATAGTGCCCGCCTTTGTTTTTGGGTTTTCAAGGCGCTAAGGTTGGAGTCTGGTGAGCCTTGTGCTTGAAGCGCACTTTTAACAACTATGTTTTCAGCAAAAATTATGTTAGAAGTTTTTGGCCTATTAAATTGATTATTATCATATGGTAAATTTGCATACAGATGCATACCCTATCAATGTTCTAACATTTTCAGCAATCTTAGACCATTTACAGTTTCCTGTATTTCTACTCATTACCTTTCAATTTCATAGTATTCGTCTGTTTGAGGTGAATTGCTTTGATGTATGCTTTTGCTAGATTGAGTTGATATATGTGCAAGCTCTGTCTAATAACTTCTTGTTGATCTAGTAAAATTTTTGTGTTTCTCTGAGTGTGGGTGATCAAGCAGACTCAGGCTTCATATAAGCTTGCTTGAGAAACAAACAACTATATTAAGACATCTACAAACGGGGATCAAAGCATATGTTACTTGAGCCTGTTTGATCACCATTCTTTGTGTTCAGTTGATTTTCACTAATGATTTACTACCAGGTCCTCTGTTTTTATGTACTGGCAATAGTGGCTTTGTGGATATACAAGAAGAGATCAAAACATGGATCCTTTGAAAGCTGAAGAGGAGAAAACGGTGTCTATGTTTGGTTCTGATGAAGATACAGGCACCCAAATTCCAAGTCAAGCCCAATCCATCGTGGAAGGATCAAGCACAGTAGTGGTGGCAGAGTATAAGCCTGTTCCTGATGTTGACTATCTACAGGTATGTTTTCTTTTCTTTGCAAATTACTTCAGTTTTGGAAAAGGTAAAAACACTGAATTGATCCAATTTTACATGTCAATATAATTTCCACCACTTTGATATTTTGTTTTTGGGTGTAGAACAATTTTAACCAAAAAAAAAAAAAATTGCTGCTTCTAACCTTTGAGTGAATTTGACCATCAAATTGTAGTATTTCACTATAGATAGTTTTGTTCTCTTTCTGATAGTATGTTCCTTAAAGTAGGAGGAAAATTAGATGGTTAGTTTATCTGTCTGTGATTTTGGCATTCTTTTCTTGGTGTTTTTGCATCTCTAGTATATAATTTCTTTTACATGGTGTCTGGGAAGTGAGCAAATGAAAGAATTCAGTTCAATCGAATTATTATTATTATTGCCAAATCTCATATTTAGAAAGTGTATGATTTCGAAAGAAATGAAATCATGCCAAAGTTGACATGATTTTGCAAGAATTCAATTTATTGATGGGCTTCACATTAAAAAAATCAAAACACTCCTATCCAAATTAAATTTGTGTCCTTTAGTTAAGGGTATAATAAGAAAGGAAAGATATTCATTCTACTTTTCAATTTCTTCTAAGAAGAATTCAAATGAATCAATCACTTAAGAAATTATTCTAAACATTTAATTCTATTTCAAAATGATTTCAATTGAATTCTTTTAATGGAAAGAATTGAATTATGGCACAAAATTATTCTAAAAGGGTCTTAAGTTACTCTGTGTTTGATACTTCTTTGAACTTTTAATCATGTTTTTAATTTTTTAATGTTTGTTGAAATTTCTTTTCAGCATTGTGTTTTATATATATAATATTTTTTTTAGGAACTACTGGCCATTCAGCAACAAGGCCCTAGAGCTATTGGCTTTTTTGGAACACGAAATATGGGATTCATGCATCAAGAGCTCATCGAGATTCTTAGTTACGCTTTGGTTATAACCGTAAGATGCTTCAACACCAGTCCTGCATATTTTGATTTTATATAGTACTTGTTGAGGTTATACCAAGTGTCTATTCAATGCCAAGTCTCAACATGTAAACCTGTTTGAACCATTTTTTCCTTTGCATTCCTGCAGTTGTTGAATCAATATTTTCTTGCAGAAAAATCACATTTATACATCAGGTGCATCTGGGACTAATGCAGCTGTCATCAGAGGTGCTCTAAGAGCAGAGAAGCCTGAGCTGCTTACAGTAATCTTGCCTCAAAGTTTGAAAAAGCAACCGCCAGAGAGCCAGGAATTATTGGCAAAGGTATGAGTTTAACTATGGCATTCATTCTGACAGTATGCCTGTTCTTATAATTATTGCACCTTTGCAGGCGTTTTATTGGCATCTGACATAAGCTTTTTTCCATGTGTATTCTACTTCTGATTCTCAAGGAGAGGAAGTAAAAATTTGTAATTTGTTGTAGTCAAATCTGTGTATATTGTATGGCACTCTGTTCTGCATAGCTGAAATAATTATTGTTAGAGCATACTGAAGTGTACTATTGAACATTATTTAAAGTATAGGGTTTCTATTATACACAAAAACTTTGGGAGAAGTCTGATGCTTAGATATTTGCATGACCCACTTCTTTTTACGATTTAAATATTTTAATTTGGACGGTTAGGGGATTGAAATTATCCGTGAAAAGTCAAAGATTTTCAAGGAGCTAATGGATGCATGACTAATCAAATTTCTGCTATAAACAAGAAGCAGCTGTCCTAATTGATTCAGGCGAACTACAGCACAGGCTTATCTGTTGGAGAGCGACTCCAACAGCCAGCCTGTTAGATATTTAATTGATTGCTATATAGTTGTATTGTTTTCAGTTGAGATCATCACGGGACTATCTCGGCTGTGGCTGAGGGGTTTTCTGTGGATGCTTCAAACAAGTAACTTTTAATTCCATACTTTGGGAGTGAATGTCTGTAATCTATTATTGTGCTTACATATTAACTCAACTTGAATCCACCCAGAAGTCTATACCTAGTTGAAGCATTGTTGGGGGTTTGGAAGGATTGTGTTATTCAGGCAAGGTGCCGAGGAAATTCAAAATTCAGTAATAAAAACTGAAAGATATCCAGCTCTGAAGGCAATCCAAGATTATAATAATTGCTGGTGATTTGGATTTGCAGGTGCAGAATGTTATAGAGAAGCCTCACAATGATCACCTGCCACTGATTGAAGCCAGCAGGTTTGTGCTAATACGTTTATCGTTTTGGTGTGAAATAACTTGAAGTTCAGTAATTGATTAGTCTTAAGTTTTGTCGAGCCCCTGGTGTTATTCTTTTTTTGAACTATCGAAGTCTGCCAGAAAAAAAAAAAAAAAGGGATGAAGTTTTGTGAATGAACTAGATGTACTGCTTATAGGGTATAATTATAATCCCAGCATTAGTTTTCACATTAGTGGGAAATATGAAGCAAAAGCTGGGGGTCAGAGAACGAGGTGTACGGATGTGACTGATAGTTTTGATGATGGAAATTGCAGGCTGTGTAATATGGACATAATTTCGCACGTTCAGCAAGTCATTTGCTTTGCGTTTCATGATAGCAAGTTGCTCATGGAAACTTGTCAAGAAGCAAAAAACCTGCGGAAAATTGTGACACTATTTTACCTGGATTGAAGAAGCGCAATTGGTTCATTTTGAGAGAGATTTTGCTTATTCTTTTTGTCTGTAAATTAGGAGATGGTTGGTATAAAATTGCATTTACTTTGCAAATTGTAACAGCGGTGAAGGGAAGCCAATTTGCTCCTCTTCATTCCGACTGATCAGAAATAGGTTCTTATTCCCTATTTTTAGCTGCACATGTTGGAATGAGCAAAATTTAAGTATTCTAAATGCATTTTTCATGCCTGATTCGTTTCTCTGTCCGAATTGTTCGTTTCTTTTTTGGGTAAATTCTAAATTTTTAATTGACTTGTTATTTTAGTCTACATATCGAGTTCGAAATCAATCAATAAATGCAGTGACGCAAAAAAAAAATAAAAATATTTATATATATGTAGTTTAGGAACTCAATATAGTATTATTAATTTATTTAATTTGTCAAAAATATAATATGGTTTAATATATACAAAAAATAATTTACTTAGAGACAACAGAGAGAAACATAACATAATAGTGGAGAAGTTTTTTCATTGGAAGTAGAGTAATAAAACAATGCTTGCTTTCGTGAATCATTCTGTTAGATTTGCTCAATACACGTTGTTGCATCCCTCTATACGACATCGTTTCCTGAAGTTCGCAGATATTTATCCCCTCTCTTCCCTAGTTTGTCGTCCCAGTACGCTGCAAGTGAGACAGAACAAGAACTTTCCTTTCTCTCAACAAGCACACACAGAAAGAGAGAGACACCGAAATGGCGGCGAGGACAGCTCTGCTCAAGTACTTTAGAGTTAACGTACAGACCTTATCTCAAAACCCTAGACCCAACTGCGGCTTCTTCGCCCTCTCCTTCAATTCGATAGTGCGCCGTTTCTCTGAGGAGGTTAGGGGCTCCTTCCTCGACAAATCTGAGGTTACAGATCGCGTCATCAGCGTCGTAAAGAACTTCCAGAAGGTTGATCCTTCAAAGGTACTTACTTTTCGTTTTTCAAGACCGCATTCTCTTTTCTTCACTGATTTAGTCATATGCGTTGTGATTTCGACTTATTGTGCTTTGTTTGATGATTGATTTTTTTAGAGATTAAGGGTTTTTTTTTTTCTTTTTCTTTTTCCTTGTTAAGCCCCAGAGAACTCAAAGCGTGACATGAGGGTTTATCGGGATTTATTGTGACCAATGTAATCTTGTTTTCTTGAAGTTCTTTTTTTGGGTTAATTTTTTTTCTCCATTTGGTTAACTTTTCAAATGACTTTTTGGAGTAATTTGTTATGGTACTCATCGTTTTGTCGAAATAAAGCGGGTAGCGATAGTTCTTGTTTACTAGTAGCGAAATAATACTTTTTGTTAGACATATGATATGGAAATGATTAAGTAAACAGTAAATGATACCTAAACTTAAAATGATTTATGTGCATCTCCTGATTGAATGTGCATTTGGTTTTAGTACTTTGGATCGAATCTGATCATCAAATCTATATTATGTGATAGTATGTGCAAAGCGGATATGAAATTTTTGTTGTTACAATAAATATTTATTAGAAAAATAAAGGAATCCTCCCCAAACCCACCAAATAGTGGCACAGAGGAATATTGCCACTTCATTCTTGAGAGTTAGAAACCAAAATAACTCTGAGCCAGCTACCAAAATGTGCAAATGTTGGCTTGTGATTGCACCATTTGATTAAGAGTTGAGTAGAAGAACAATGTCCTATGGTTATTACTACAACTGAAATCCCATGGCAATGTAGTCCATTTCTGTTTCCAGATTTGGTTCCAAGATGTGATGTGAGCCTGCAGGTATGCACCTTTTACTCTTTTGGTATTTTACCCACATTCCTTCTGAATGTGTGTTTTTGTGAACATTCCTTCTGAATGCGTGTTTTTGTGATTTGTCATTATTTACAATTAGCTGGCATCAACTGAAAAGGCCATGGGTGTTTAAAAGGTTATCTATAGAGAACATTTATGCATATACAACTATTTTTTATTATTATTTTTTTTCCCCTTTTAAGGTCACACCAAATGCCCATTTCCTGAATGATCTTGGGTTAGATAGTTTGGATACTGTGGAGGTTGTGATGGCCCTCGAAGAAGAGTTTGGGTTTGAGATCCCAGATAATGAAGCAGACAGGATCAATTCCATCAACCTCGCTGTCGACTTCATAGCTTCACACCCTCAGGCAAAATAGGGAGATTGCTATGAACAACTAAGTTCTGTTTTTTGTTCTCTTCTTTAAAGTATTAGCTGCATCAGTAAAATTCTCAGATCGGAGGCCCTGTTATTTTTCTTTAGAACAAAATGTTTTGCATATTCAGCGATTGGCCAGTCCTGAATTTTTCTCAAGAGGATTGTTTTTGTTATTTTCGTCTTGAATTCTGCCCTTCCAGTTGAAGGAAGTTGTAATGGTACAATGAGCAAAACTATTGATTGACACTAGTTGTTCATTTGCCGGTATAAAGTTATATCTCAATAAAACTTTGGTAGGTAATTCCGATTGGCTTGCAAATTTGTTATTACTATAACCATAACGCACGATTCATTATTGTACGATCTTAATTTGATTTTTGCTCTCGAAGGCGTTTAGATGCTGTCAAAAGTCCATATAACTTGACATGTTATTAGGAAAGTTATTCTTCTGTTATTGTTTTGCACTGTCAAGTAGTTCTTTTTCTTTCTTTTCTTTTTGTTTTACTAGGATTTAAAATCTAGTTTTAGAGGGCTGATGAAAACGTATTGCAAAGATATAGGTAGATGTTTTTTGCAACAATTTCTTTTAGGTTAAATTACATTAAAAAAAATTGAATTTTGTACTTTATCACTGTTTGACCAATTCTTTAAAAATTTGAGTTTAATTATATGTATTTTAGGTTTTGTAACAAATCTTGTCTTGAGTAAATTGTATTTCATTTTGAGCCTATGTGACATTGATATGGAAAAACATAAAAAAAAATAGAACTGATGTAGAAAAAATTATCACATGAGTATAAAAACCAAAATTTTATCTTTTTTAAAATCATGTTTGTTGAAATAGATCAATGGTCTTCTTCTCAAAATTGCAATTTTCTCGAAATAAATTTTGTTATATCATAATTTGTCTCTTTTTTAATTAAATGGTATCGTTTTAATTTAGGTAAAAGAAATAATTTCATGTGCAAAACTGTGTTTTTGTTTATACATCAGCTCTATTGTGTTTTCCACTGTTATTGTTTTATATTTTTAATATTTTTCTATGTCATTACAACGTAGATTCAGAGTAAGAAACATTCCATCCGAAGCAAAATTTATTATAAAACTTCAAATACATATAATTATATTTAAATTTTTAAAGAATTAGCTATAACTATAATAACGTGTAAAATTTGGAATTTTTTTTTTCATAATTTAGCCTTTCTTTTATTAGTTTTAAGAGTTCAATTACGTAACATTTGAATGTATATATTTTAATTACAGGGTCATGTGATTGAAAATTTCAAATAGAAACATCAGCCAAAATTTTAATGACCTACAAACCTACAAAAACAGCAAATTGGAAACAAAAGACATATTTGACAATTGTGCCAGTAAAAATTTCTAGAGTTTCCCCCGTCCAAAAGTATCATCAAGTCCTTTTATGTTGGCATCTGTATCTACAAGAATATTTAATCAATTGCTCAAAAATTTACAACATTTGTTGTTTACCTGCTGTGCATAATTGAACATAAAGTAAACTTTCACTCATCTTGTAAAAACACAGAGGAAACACTTAAACAAACTCATCATCTTCTTCTCACTGCAGAATTTTGTACTCGCTGGACTGCTGCTGGCTGGGCACCTGCCTGTCCAGTGGCTTGCTCCTCTGGCATATTCATTGCTTGGGTTATGGCATTCATCACTATGAGTCCAAGAGGAATTAAGTATATCCACTGAAAAAACAAAGAAAGAAAGAAAGAAAAATGAGCATCCTAAGTTAATCTAGACATTCCTTCTTGATGGACGGGGTTAAGAACACCATAAGGATAGAATGTCGCAATAATAAATATTTACTCACATATTTAGCCCAAAAGGACCTTTCTGGTGGATTTACAGTTTCACCCTCTCCATTTTCTCCAAGAGGATCCTCAGTAAATATCGGAGCTCTGCCACAGGTTTTAACAAATTTTAGAACTGGTAAGTAATGCCATGTACAAGAAAAAGCAACAAAATTTTAGACCAATATAGAAATGCGGAGGCTCTTGCACAAAAGAAAGTGGGAACTAATCCCTTATTGAAGTCTTATATTTTCCTGTCTTTATGACAGAAAAAAACTAAGTATTTAAAGTCTAATAATGTAAAGCACTTATAAAGATAAGCTGTTAAAGCAAAATGCACCACAGGGGTTCTGATGAACTAGAACCCATACCTTCTATTACAAAGGATGCAAATCAAGGAATTTTTTTTTTTTTTCCGATTAGTTACAATTATAACTAATATTTTGGATAGGTACTTTCTTAAAAATTTTGATCTGTTTGTTAACTTCATGAGTATTACAATGAAGAGATGCAAATACTTCTCATACATAAAGGACTGCAATGTGCAACATAAGCAAATCCTTCCGTGTATAAGCCACGTCTTTGTGGACTTTTGCTCAAAATAATAGCATTATTCTGAATAAATAGTACATCTATTCTGAGGCATGTCTCCAATAAATGCTTTCTGAAATAAAATCCAAACACAACTAGATGAGTGGGGGATATTATATAAGTCTTGGGGTTGCAACCAAAAAGTTGTTGGTTTAAGTTTTACGAGAAACATCTTCATAACTATTATTCAAAGACAGATTTCTAAAAATTAGAAACTCTTTGCAACTGCATACAAGTTCACATTTAAGACATGTCTTTCATGTAGAAATGCAGAAGTTGACCTTAATTCCTAAGAAAAGGTCAAGTACAAAGATACAAAAAAGAAAAAAAAAACAATTTGAATGCTGCATAATATGCAACATAAGCAGAGCTGCAAGGTCAGATAGACAAAACACTGAGTAATGCATAGAGAAGAATGAAAGAAGACAAATACATTAATTTACCTTGGTGCCTGCTCGCTATTCTTTAGAACTGTATGGGAGTTGAACGACCACTTTGCAGGCTAAAACAGAAACGATGAAAAATTCAAATGAGAGTTAGATTAATCAGTAATTGCCCTTCAGTCCCCCAAAAACGGAAGCTTTGCATGTGAAAAGATGAATTACTCAACCAGGTTTTAGAGGCTTAGAGGAAATAGTTACAGATGTTACAAACTATAGCGTAAAGAGGAACCAGAATAAAACAAATAAAACCATGAAGGAAAAACAAGCATTAGGAACATGGCATGGGACACTTGTACGAGTAGAAGAGTAACAATTCAACAAACGGATAATATCAGATACTGAATAACAGTACTGTAAAAATGGGAAAGTCATAAACTCCAAAGATAATTTCCGGTGCAGAAAGAGAAAACTTCAGTAACTGTTTCATGCTTCTACTTCTTAACAAATATTAACAACTCGTCTTAATCATAATCATCATTAAATTGGAAAAGTATTCAGAATGTGTGAGCAATCTAGTTCTTATGCTGAGCTTTTTCAAATGTTAAAAAGCAAAAAGAAAGAAAAATCCCAACTCACGAGTTTCATTTGCCGGGGGTAGGGGCATGCCCCAGGGGCACCAAAATTGACAGCCAAGATATTAACCCCTTCCTGCAAATTAATATAAAAAAAAACAAGACAAAAGACGATTCAATTGCCAATGGACTTAGGCCACATTAATAATTAACTACTGAGAAAAATATAGTAGCAAGAAAACCTTGTATAAAGGAGAAAGAGAAAAGGAAAAAATTGACATAGCAGCAAGTGTTCACTAATTACCAGAGCTGAACTTACCATATGTATGACAAAATGCTCATCCAAACCCTCCTTTGGAAGGCATCTCTGCGGAGTAAGAAAAACCGAGATCAATGCCTACGGAAATTAAATCAATGATAATATATATACAATAGGAAGTTGCTATACCAAGCAAATTGCCGAGTACAAGTTTGGAACTTCTACATGGACAAATTTGCTCATGACATATCTAATATACTCACAGATAACTGAACTCTCCAAAATCAAACAAACTCGACTCGTTCCACTACTAAAATAAGGAGTGTGATACAAGAAGATAAACTAATTGAAGAAGAGCATTTACATTTTCAAAAAATCGCCAGAAAAGATAAAAGCTTAAAGCTTTGAAGATAAACTAACTTGAGTGAAAAAAAAAAGAGAAAAAGAAAAAGAACTTACTGCTTTCACGGATGAGACAACGTAATCCCTTCCAGGAGAATTCAAAACATTAGACGGCAATCTTATCCTATAGAACTCATCACCGAGCAGCAATTTCTGCAAAAATGCAGTTCAAAGCATTAATGCCGAGTACAAAGCAAAAACAACATTCAAATTCGGAAAGAATTTACTTCGAAATTCTCTTTCTCCACGTCCGTAAAAGCATTCCTTGAAAACCGAAGCTTCGTAAGCGTCTGCCACACACGTAGTGCAACATTCAAATCTCATAACAATAATTTGATTAAAAAGAAGGTGAACCATCGTTATATCAGCAAAGTAATTGAGAGAGAGACCTGGCCGCCGTGGCTCCAAGTTTTGAGGCGAGCAGAGAAGGTGCCAGCCGGAGCAAAATCGGAATCACCCAAGGCGTGTTCAAGCGTAAATTGGATCTTAGAGTCCGAATCGGGATCCGAAAACTTCCGTCGAGTAGAGGTAGCAGTTGATGATCTGGTGTATGCGGGATCAGAAGAACGTTGTTGAGGCTGAGAAGGCGCTCCTTCTAGACCAAATTCTTCGTCGTCTACGAGAAGCTCATCTGATTGAAAAGCGTTGAAAGATGAAGCTAAGAGATGAAGAGTGAAGACGAAAGCGAACAACTTTTTCTCCATTGATGCCGCTTTATTCGAGTTCAGCTGCAAACAGCGAAACGCTGTGTTCTTAATCTTAAGTTCTTGTCTTTGACTCTTTTCCTGGACAACGATCACTTTGGGCGTGTCTATGTTTGGGAATTTTACAAAAGCGTTTTAATATTGGCAAAAATATCGTACTTCAAAGGTTTTAAAAAAATACTATCTGCACTAAGGATTTTTAAAAAAATACTATCTGCACAAAATTATTTTTAAAATTATCACTGTTTTATTCAAAATTTATATTAAAATTAATAAAAATTAAAGTTATAAAAATTTTATTTAAAATTTATTCAAATTATATTTAGAATTTATCCAATATTTATTATAAAATTAATAAAAATTGAATTTACAAAAAATTTATCATATATTTATTCAATGTTTACTTAAATTATATCAAATATTAACAAAAAAAAATTAATAAAAGTTGAACTTACACAATATTTATCAAACATCTACTTAAAATTTACTCAAGTTATACCTAATTTTTACAAAAAAAAATTAATTAAAATTAAAATTACATAAGATTTACTCAAGATTTATCTAAAAATTACTCAATATTTATCAGAAATTTATCCAATATTTATCTAAAATTTACTAAAAAATTAATAAAATTTAAAGTTACAAAATATTTATCCAAAATTTATCTAAAATTTACTTAAGATTTATTACAAAATTAATGAAAGTTGAAATTACATGAGGTTTATCCAAAATTTACATAATATTTATTTAAGATTTACCATAAAAATAATGAAAATTGAAATCACAAAAGGTTTATTAAAGATTTATTTAAGGTTTATTCAAGTTATACTCTAGATTTACCTAATGTTTATAAGAAAATTTATTAAAGTTGAAATTACATAGGGTTTATCCGAGATTTATCTAATATTTACCCACCATCAAATCAATCACTCAATTAAAAATTACCAAATATCTACCCAAGATTTATCAAAGTAAATAGTTTTAATTAAGTTAATTAAAAACAAGTTTACATATTTTTTAATTAAGGTTTGTCCAATATTTATTTTGGTAATTAAGTTAATTAAATTCAAATTTTCATATTTTTTTTGCTAATTAAATGATGATTAAATATTTATTTTGGTAATTAAGTTAATTAAATTCAAATTTTCATATTTTTTTTGCTAATTAAATGATGATTAAAATAAATAAAAATATGCATAAAGAGAAATGATGGTCATACAAGTTAATAAAATTTTTAATTCATATTTAAAATATGAAAATGACCATATTATATCTTAATTAAATGAAAAATATACTAAATATATAAAAAAAAATCTAAAATTTGAATAAAAATACAGAACTAAAAATAAAAATACGAAAAATTTGTAGATAAAATTGAAAAAATCTTTGGTGCTTCGTATACATTTCCCTCTCGATGCCATGGTTATTGGCCCACAATTTAATATTTTGCATTTTGGTCCTAGAGAAAAAAAAACAATTAAGATAAAAGGGGTACGGAGGTATATATAGGGATTTTAATAAAAATGAAAAAAAAGTAAAATATTTACATAATTACATACAATTAGTGTTTTTTTTCTTAATTTTATTGAAAAAGCAAGAAAGTAATTACAAAGATATCAAAATTTGAAAGTCACTTCAAAATATACCTATATGGTATATCTTTAAAATACCTTAATTCAATTAAAAAAAAAAGAATAACAATTGAAATCATTAAAAAGAAAAAATTGAATTGAATCTAAATTCAAAGTATCACAAATTTTTTAACTAATAGTTTTTAATTTATTATTGAGCATTGTGTACACTTTTTGCAATATCTTGAGTATATAATAGAAATATATGAGAAATTATTTGGGTACATATTAAAAATATTTTAAGTATATATTGAAAATATTTAAAATATATCTTAAAAATTTCTTGAGAATTTTCTATAAATACCTTTAAAAATTTCATTGAAATACATTAGAAATTTTCTAGGAAGTATTTATTAGTTAGAAATTTTTTAAAAATATATTGAAAATACATTTGAGATCGAGTATATATTGAAAATTTATTATTTATTTTTTTATTATTTTCTCATAAACAGACTTAACTAGCTCGTCCAGCAAAAGCCCTTCAAAAGGTTTCTCATTTTTTGCCCCAAAATCTCCTGTAAAAACCCTAGTCTCACTCGATCTCTCAGGGATTGTGCTCTACTGAAGGCTTCGAGTGAGCTCGAGAGAGATCGAGAGATGGACGCGATGAGGAAGCAGCTGGATGTGCTCATGGGAGCCAATCGAAACGGCGACGTAAGGGAGGTCAACCGCAAATATTACGATCGTGATGTGTGTCGCATGTATTTGGTTGGCCTTTGCCCTCACGAACTCTTCCAACTTACGGTAATTTTAGTTTCATTGGTAGTTGCAATAATTATGTTCGTTGAAACCCTTGTGTTTCACCAGGGCCAGAGGGATGCTGGGTGTTTGGTTGCTAGGAAAAAGAGGAAAGGGATTGATGTCTTGATTTTTCACTTAACTTATGGTTGCAGTTTCGAGGATGGGATGTCTAAATAACTGCATATGCTGAACCAACTAAACCTCAGTGCGAATGCAATTGAAATGGCTTAGAAATTTTGCAACTTTCTGCAGGAGATTTGCCTTAGGGAGAGTGTTTAAAAATTATTCTAATGAGCGAGGTCTGTCAGATGTAGCTGAGTGGATATTTGGCTCTTTGTTTCAACTTTGAATTTCACAAGTGGTGCTGAGGATAGTTGTTATTTTTATGATTATACTGATTGTATATTTTTGTTCTGATTGAGAGTGTTTTAACTGGTTATCTCTGTTTTTTGGTTCCAGAAAATGGATATGGGGCCATGTCCAAAGGTTCATTCCCTGCAGCTGAGAAAAGAGTATCCTTTATTAACTTTGTTGTAATTTTTGTACTCTCTTGAGCATTTATTCGTATGAACTTCCTGCATACATACATGCACACATTCATACAATATATATTCTCTTTGGATCAGTTTGATTCATTTAATTATTACTTGACCTGGATAATGAAAACTTATTGTTTCCGGTATTTGGAGAATGGATCTCTAAGGATTCACCTGTCCTGATATCAGAATAAACGTGGCTTGAATGATCCTCCATTAAGAACTAAATATGTGTGTGTGCTGCTCCTTCATTGTTCAAGGAGCCAATTCACATATTCGTTGTTTTCATATTTTTTTCCGTATGATTCCTTAATTATGACTTAGATATGAAGAGGCAAGAGCAAAAGGTATTGATAACTATGACAGAGAGTTGGAGGATGTTATAGATCGGCTCATTGTTGAGTGTGATAAAAAAATCACTAGAGCTCTTAAGCGTCTCGAGGCTGAGGATGCAAAGGCTGCTATTGCAATATCAGTCTCTGAGGTTACACAGGTGATGTTAGAGTTTTCAATGTATGTGGGATAGTGTTTTTAGATTTTTTTATTTCTTTTATTCAATTGGTAGCAATTCTTTCTTGGAAGCAGACACCGGAGATAATTGAGTTATCAAAGCAGATCAAGGAGAAGCTGAAAGAAGCTGATAAACATGGTAAGAATATGATTTTTTTAATTTATGCCTGGTATTTGATGAAATGGGATTAGTATGTTGAAATCAAGGAGTTGGATGCTTTGCTGGTCTCAAAGACTCTTTTTGTGCAGATTGGTGGATCAATGTCGGAGTAAAATAAATTATTTGAAAGTTGAACAAAAATGAGTTTTTTTTTTTTTTGAGCTCATGTTTATGCTATACTAACTGATACAGTGTAAATGAGATATTATTATTGATATAAATTTGCAGATCTTGAAGGAAAGACAGATTTTAAGATTCAAGCTCTGGAAGAGGTGGAGAAACTCAGAAGTGAAAGAGCAGAGAAGCAGGTACTAACTCATTTAGACTTTGATTTTGTAAAATTGCCATAGAACCAGTGAGCTGTTGTGTGTATGTATATATATATATATATATATATATATACATTTTGCCTTTCAAGAAAGGGTCTGAGATGTTAAATAATATGTAATCCTCTTCTGCCAGTCGGCACTTCTGCTGGAAGCCTTCAATAAAGATAGGGCATCTTTGCCTCAACCACTGCCAAACCCACCACCATTGGCACCCTTGCCTCTACCTACTCCTGATCCTCGTACCCAGGAAATGATAAATGAGAAGCTGAAGAAGGCAGAGGATCTTGGTAAGGAACTACATGCTCAAAAACGTGTTAAATTGTGAGGTTACAATAGAACTTTCTTGTGCATGATGTCAACATGTCGTTGTTATTCATTGATTCTATACGCTGCCATTGTTTTGTTTCCTTTTTTGAGACTTTCCCTTTCTGTATTTTCACGCTCCATAAACAGGGGGCTGAGGGAAATTATGTGGAAGCGTCAGCAAAATTGAGTACATAGAGATTGTTTGCTCTCCATTATATTCCTTCTCTTTTCATAGATTAAGTTTGTATCAGATATCAAAACTTTGCTAGAATCCAAAAGCTTAAATTTTTATTTATTTTTGTTATGTTGTATCATATAAATTTAAATGGATCTCTTTATGTTTTACCCTGTTTAATTCTACTCCATTGTCTGTACTTCATTTTCTGTAGTGCTCAATGTTTTTTGTTTCTTTAGGTGAGCAAGGAATGGTGGATGAGGCTCAGAAAGCACTGGAAGAGGCTGAGGCACTTAAGAAGGTTGTTTACTAAATGTTGTTTTGCTATAATTTTGTTTTGGAGTGTTGCTTTCCTCTGCTTGCTTTTTCTAGCCCACCTCTCTTTTCTCCTTTTTATGTGGCATATTTACCTTTTTTAAAAAGTTCTTATCTTCTCTTCAGCTGCCTGCCAGGCAGGAGCCTCCTTTAGATTCCTCCAAGTATACTGCCGCCGACGTGCGCATTGTGAGTCTACTTTCTTAAGCTTTTACTTGATAGTTAATGATATCTTTCAGAACCAAATAATCAGAATTGAAATTGTAAAACAAGTTCAAGAGCTACCAAGGATTCCTCATTAAATATGCAAATAGCTTTGCATTTTTGTGCCCAATAAGCTTTGGGTAAAACATTTACTTTTGCTGATTGAAGAAAACTCTGATTTCTTAGCCTTGCTTCAATTACTTTTCTTTCTGCTTCACTCGATAAACATCAGAAGTTTCAGTCTCAATTATTTGCATGTTGCTCCTACAGTTGAGAGGTAATATTTGTGGATCAATGAGCATATTGTAGGGTGCCTTTTGCTGCATTGAATGGAACTATGGATAATTATAATTGTTGTGATGTGATTAGACATAGCCATGAAAAATGTTCTGATGTTTGGTAAAATTGGAGAAGTCTAGTAATGCTGCACCGCCTCATCCAGTCACTTGGATCCTCCTATATGCCTATTTTGGCTGGAACGTAAGATCCTGTTCTTATTGTTTTCTTGTGTTTTTTTCAGACTGATCAGAAGTTGCGTGTTTGTGACATTTGTGGAGCATTTTTAAGTGTATATGACAGGTAACATTTGATCCTATCTCTCCAAATTTTACAGTCTTTTAAGCTTTCCTTAGGGAAACAAAAGAAGTATTTGGGGTTTCAAGTGGTTCAGCTTTTGATCGAACTATTATACCTCCTTGTTACCAGCAGGCTTTTGGCCCAGTTTTACGAGGATAACTTTTGCAGCTAAAGAATGTGCGTCTTTTCCTGTTTTATATGCTTGCAGATCTTGATATAGTTAGAAAAATTATGGGGCTTCTTACTATATACTATATATGTACTTTGTCTATCAATATAGTGGAATGCAGAGAAGCATTTAACCATCATTTCTACTTTCAGTGATCGGCGTTTAGCAGACCATTTTGGAGGGAAACTTCACCTGGGCTATATGCAAATCCGTGAGAAACTATCTGAGCTCCAGGTACAGAAAAACAATAAGTTGCTTGACCATAACCCCTAGCCTTTTTTTCCCTCCCAAAAAGGTTTAGTTTCTTTTTAGAAATTGATAGAGCAAGAATCACTGACACATTTTGTTAATCATAATTTTACTAGAAAAATTGTGGTTCCAATTTTTCCCCTTTTATTCTTCAAAGGAAATAAATCTGATGGTTGTGCTAAGTGGGTTTAATATATTGTTTTACTTGCCATGACTTTGGGACATCCTTAAGTTGGTCTTGTGAATATGTTGGTTCAGGTGCTGGTTTAATGTTTCACATTCTTCTATAGAGATTCTCAATTAGTATGCATCTGTGAGTTTTTCTTTCCCCCCGAGAAGAATAATTTCTTAATTTCCCCCTTTTTAGATTTGATAGCTGTTGGGTTTTAAAAGACACCTATTATGTCTGCTACTCCTCACCATATGTCCAGTCCGATATATTCACATCATGCATGCTAAAACCTTTTATTTGGGGATAGTAAAGCCCAGTTGATGCTGCTTTATTCATGTTGTGCAATCATAATGTTAAAATACAAGTTGGCGGCCTTTAATTTGTGCTGTAGTCTAATGAGTGGCTTACTGAATCTATGTTTTTGAAGTAATTCACTTAGTGACAATGATGATCTAGTTATTGGACTTTTTAAAATTTTTTTTGAAATGTCTGATTTTATGAAGTCTTGTGCAATTTATTTTGACAAAATTTGTAATAGAGCAATAAAATCTTAGGGAAAGGGCTAAGACATGATACTTATTACTAGAGCCCTCTTGATATATTTAGTGGAAACTGACTTTGAAAGCACAAACAGTTTTCTGTTTTTGTGGATTACCTTTTGTGCTTATGAATGTGTTAAATGAAGAAAGGAAGGATGTTATTGTGGATTACTGTTTATTTCAAGACGGATTGGTACTTAATGTTATTCAAAGAATAGTTTTCAATATTTATTTTCTTAATTAATTTGTCAGGAAGAGAGAAACAAGGTTCGCAAAGGTGATCGGTATGATGATCGAAGGTATTATTTGGGTTTCTCTCTTCTCTTTTAATCGTTTAGTACTTGATGCTATGTGTTGTGTCCTATTTATGTTTTCTATACCTACACTTTTGTCTTAAAATTATTATATTTAAGATCAAAAGAGCGAAGCAGGGACCGCGACGGAGAATCAAGCCGGGATCGAGATCGAGCAGATAGCCGTGATCGGGAGAGGGATTATGATCGAAGGAGTAGAGATCGTGACAGGTATTACGATCGAGATCGTGGATATGATCGGGAACGTGACAGAGATTCAGATCGCCCACGGAGTTATGATTCAAGAAGTCGCCATAAGTCACGCTCTCGTTCTAGAGAACGTTCAAGAGATTATGATCGCCATAGGTAATCTTTGAGACTTTGAGTTTAGTTGCTCATTAATGCTGTGAAATATTTGTATCAATTGCTTGTCCATTTGAATGGGATTTTTTTTTTTCTTTTCTCCAGTCTATGATAATAAAAAAACATTGGAGTTATAAACCAAATTATATGCATGCATGTGAAAATAGACCTGCAATTCTTTTGTGTTGTGAATGTAGGAAATAACGTTAAATTATTAATAGCAATATCATTGATATTTGGTTAATTCCTTGGGCTTGGGTGCTTAGTTTTGGTAAAATTGATTCTCTCTTGTAAGGTGTTGATTAATAGGATGTTTTATTCTATGGCAGGCGCTACGATCGGTACTAGGAGCATCGGTGTTGAGTATTTTGACATTAAAAAAAAATAAAAAATTTATGAGTTAATGAACTAGTGGAGTAGAGGATGAGTTTATGTTTTGATGTTTTCAACTTTCTAGTGGAGTTTGATAGCATATGCTCTACCATGGAGATCTACATGTTTTGTTTGTACTGCTTTTGGAAATTTCATCTTGTGTTTGTCTTCCCAACTCTAGAGCGATTTTTTTTTTTTTTGAACTTTCAATTGATATCCTTGTTCGAAACGGGTACATGTGGTGTTGGGAAAATGAAACATTTTGCTTAATCATACTATATAACTATATATATATATATATATATATATAAAAGTGAATAGGCGGATAAGCAAATTTACCAAAAAAAAATTAACATGAGTGTTAGTTGGATGAATTTTGTCATTTACTAATTGAATTTATTAGTAAATGATATTAATAATTTATTAATTTGAAATTCAATTCTATTAGAAATATATAACTAAATTTTATATATAAAAAAATCAAATAACTAATATCAAAAAGAAAAAAATAAATTAATAAAAAAATACCAATGTCTAATAATTTTTTTATTCTGGAAATAGTATTAATTAAAAATAATAATATTATTTTATTAGTTAATTGAGTTAATTTTATTATTTACTAATTGAATTTTTTTAGTGAATAATATTAATAATTTATTAATTAGAAGTTTAATTCTATTAGGATTATATAATTATGTTTTATATATATAAAAAAATTAGATAACTAATATTAAAAAAATTAATAAAAAAAATACTAATGTCTAATATTTTTTTTTGTTTCATTTATATTATTAATGAAAATTAATATTATTATTTTTAATTATAAATAAGTGATAATTATAAATAAAATTTTAACATTCAATCCAGTTTTTAATTTAATGTCCAATATTTTTTTAAATTCCGTGAATACTATTATTTAAAATTTATATTATTACTTTTAATTTATGAATTATAAATATGTGATAATTATAAATAAAATTTTAACATTTAATCCGATTTTTAATTTAATATTCAAAAAACCGACATTAAAAAAAAATATTTGATATATTTAGAGTTATATAATATATCTAACTTTTATTGTTATTATATATAATAAATATTTGATCATTATAATTTGATTATTATTGGTCTCTTCTTATATCTTATTTTGGTTTTGTCTATGTCCACATCTATAATTAAATAGGAGAAAGTTTAAAGAAAAAGTTTTGCAAAATTATAATAAAAAAAATATTAGGAATATAATTCAATAATTAATTTTTCTTAATCACATACATAATTAGTTAAATTTTTAAAATTTACATACATAGTAAAATATAATTTATTTTTATATAAAATATAAGAATAAAATATAATTAAATGTGACTTAATTATATAATAATTAAGAATAACTAAAATTAATTTACTGGACTAGATTATTATTATTATTTATTTAATAATGATAAATTCAATTATTAAAATTTACGTGTATCGCACGTGGATTATTAGGAATAGAGGGAACAAACAAAATGGTCGTAATATACTTGTTACCTCCATTTTATATCAAGTTTAATATTTAATAATTATATGCAATATATATTAATGAAAATTCATAATCATATCATAATTATCATTTCATTATCCTATATATAAAAGTGAGAATATGGGGAATATGCAAATTTAAAAAGAAAGAAAATTTAATTTAATAAAAAAATATTATGAAAGCACAATATAAAAAACTCTAGCATATTGTCATTCAAAATACAACAACAATAATTTTCACTAAAATATTGAATTAATATAATAATAAGTTTATGCACGTAACATATAATACGAATTTCAAAATATTTAGTACAATTCTTATAAGTTATTTGAAAATTCATAATTTCTTAATAATTTTTATATAATTTAATAATTAATTTATTTTAATCATATACAAATGAGTTAAATTTTTAAAATTTACTTGCATATTATAATATAATTTATTTTTATATAAATTATAAAAATAAAATATAATTAACAATCATTAGTATTTAAATTAAATGTAACTTAATTACATAATAATTAAAAGTAATTAAAATTAATTTACTGGACAATATTATTGTTATTATTTATTTAATAACGATGTGTCTAATTATTAAAAATCAAATGCATCGCATATGGATAATTAAGAATCGGGGGACAACAAAAATAATTATAATATTTACTACCTCTACTTTATATATAATTCTTAATAATGGATAAATTAATAATTTGAAGATGAATAAAATAACCGTAAAATACTTACTATCTCTATTTTATATATAATGCTTAATAATGAACAAATTAGTAATTTTCATATGAATTATAATACAAGTGCAACACAGTTAATCTAATTATATTAGTTAATATGTTTATTTTGTCATTTAATAATTTAATTTATTAGTAATAATATTAATAATTCTTTAATTAGAAGTCTAATTCCATTAGAACTAGGTACTTATATTTTATATATAAAAAAACATATAACTAATATTGAAAAGAAATAAAAAATAATTTAATAAAAAAACATTAGGAAGATACAGTTAAAACAATATAATAGACAATATTATTTGTATATAGTAAATAAATTAACAAACATAGTAGGCAAGATAATTAATGGATAGATAATATGACATAGTTTTTTTTTTTTGTATAATATGTTATAAGAATCAAATATAATTAACAATTATTTGTATTTAAATTAAATGTGACTTAATTACATGATAATTAAACATAATTAAAAATAATTTGTGGACAAAATTATTATTAATATTTATTTCATAACGATGAATTCAATTATTAAAAATGTGAATGATTGAGAATAGTGAAAACAAACAAAATCACTGTTAAGTACTTACTGCCTCTATTTAATAATGGACAAATTAATAACTTAATAAACTTTGGATAAACATACACTTCTATAATTCACTATGAATAAAACATCATAATAAGACGAAATAAATTAATAAAAATTTTTTTATAAAAACCAAATGATAATTAATGACGAATCCAACATCTAATAATCACATATAAACATACAAATTTGATTGTATTATTTAATTGAATTAATTTATTAATCAAATTATTTTATTATTTATTAAAATAATTAACTTAAATATTAATAAGTAATAAAAATATGTTATAAGTAATAAATATATAATGGGCAATCAAGTTCAAAATGATGAACAATCATATTCAAGAGAATGTACAATTAAAATAAAAACATTAAACCAAAATGCAATGAACAATCAAGTTTAAAACGATGAACAATTAAATTTATAATGATAAACAATCAAGTTTAAAAACAATAAAAAATTAAATTCTAAAAAAAAATTTATAAATTCATCATCATAATTTATTATTACTAAAACGTAAATACTTACTACCTTTATTTTATATATGACTTTTAATAATAGACAAATTAGCAATTTGATAGAATTTGAGATAAACATTACTTTATAATTCACTATGAATAAAATATCATAATAAGATAAAATAAATTAATAAAAAATTACATAAAAATCAAATAGTAATTAATGATGAGTACAATATTTAATAATCACGTGCAAAATACATACAAATAAAAGTGAAATGAAAGCAAGACTTGCAGACCTCAACATGTTCGGAAAAAATGCTTCTCAAATATTAAATTGTTTTAAAATTTAAAATCAACAATTGATATTTAACTTTTTATTATATTATGAAAAATTCGTTTTATATTTTAATTTATATTAAAAATGGTATGTACTCTAATAATATTTTTATTTTAATTTTTTATTAATAAAATGATTTAAAAAATAAAGAGAGTAAGACACAAAAAGAAAAAAAATAAAAAGAAAAAAATAAAAAAATAAAATATTATTTAAGAGCTATTTGTGGTTTATAAATTTAAAAATTAAAAATATAAATTTAAAAAAAAGAAATAAATAAGAGGGAATAAAATTTTCTAAACATACATAAAGTGGGAAATAGGAAGTGAGTAATATTATTTCCTTTCATCTGTTATTTTTCCCTAACTGTTCAGATTTTTCGTGATTTAATTTTTTACCATTTCTGCCAAGTAATTAACTTCTCATGTATATAGATTCTAATAACTTAAGTGGATTTTAGACTTTAATTTTTGTCATGAGTTTGGACTTTACTCATGAGTGAATAACAAACATATGGCGCAAATAATTGCCCCTCGTATATAGTGTAGCCATAGGTCATGACTGTATGGATATAAATTTCTCCCTAAACTTCTTTTTCTCTCTAAATTTTGCAATATAGAGCTAGTTGAAGCACTAGAGAAGTCAAAAATTAACTCCCTAAGAAAAAGCCTTATTTCAAATTCAAATCTCCCTTTAAAACCTAAAAATTAGGGGTATCAAAATGAGTCACAATACGTGAACTCGATATGCGAAACACGTAAAATAAGCGGATTATTGTTGAACTTATACTGGTTCGTGTCATAAACGGGTCGACCTGTTTATGACACGGCTCAAATCGTATCATGTCACGGGTTGACACATGAACCCATTACAATCCGTTTAATTTTTTCGTATCGTATTCTGTTAACCCGACTCAATCCATTTACAATATGTATAAATTTACTAAAATATCAAGGGTAATAGCGTCATTTTTGCAAAAAATAATATATAAATATCATTTTAGTATCGTGTCAGTCATGTTATATCGTATTAAATGACCAAAAAAAATTTAATAGTGTCATGTCATGTCAAATGATCCAAAAAAATATAATTGTATCGTGTTCGTATCGGATTTTATGATTTACATACGAACTGAAAGTTAAACGTGTTATGTTCGCGTGACCCATTTAATTTTCATATCGTACTCATGTTAACCCGTTTAATAAATTGGTCGTATTCGTATTAATCCTAATCATGTCACCCGAGTGAGTTGACACGACATGAATACAACACGCCAATCCGTTTTAATACCCCTACTAAAAACTCAAAAACTTTAATTTTTTTTAAAATGACTTTTCATTTTTCAAAAACCCAAAAGCCATAATCTTCTTCCACCTATTCATCTTTCCCACAAAACTCATATGCTCAATCCTCCATTTTTTATCATTCCAACAAAGAAATTTCAAGAAATCAAGAAAATTCATCTACCTCCCTTGGTATTTTCGGCAACCAACTCTCTTCTTCTTCTTCTTCTTCAATTTCTCCATCTTCCATAAACCTATAACATCCAACTTCTCATCCTACCATTTTCGGCCAAACAAAAATACCTAGTAAAAATTCACACCACCTAACTGAGACCCACACCATTCGTAGCCACTGAGAAACCTAAGCAACACTGACCCACCATGATCGCAACTCCTCATCTCGTCGAGAAGCCTAAGTGTCACCTGCCATCCCAAGAGCTACTGATCCCAAGGCCAAAGAGACCCATATCATGGCAGAGTTCTCCTTTATCAAGTGAGTATTTTTAGTTCTTGGAAAACCATAATGATTTATAGCTTTGTGGAATGTTGAAAATTGTTATGAAAATGGACTGAATGTGGCTTGTGATGTCTTTCCCTTGTGTTTCTGTTACTTTATTGCAGCAAATATCTCTCAGATCGCCTCTATAATTAGGCTTTCAGTTGGAAAATTTTATTCTCAAGTTTACACAAGAAGGAAATTTATAGGTAATTCTAACTCTCTAACTTTCTTGATATTGCAATTGTACTTTGAGTTTGCTATGTGATAATACTAGAATTTTTCTTAGTAAAGAAATTCTCTTGAATTGGCTTAAGATAAATTTTTGCTTGAAAATAATTTATTCAGCCTAGGGAATGAGTATGGTGATATTTCCTTGAAGAAATAGGACGAATTTACCTGATACCTGTTTAGTCTCTGGGTTGGAATGATTATGTCATAACCTAAAACTTGCAAATTTCAGCTTTATTGGGTAATGGATGATGAAAAGAAATATTTGGGCTTAAATCCCAGTGGGGATTTCGGCCTATAGAGTGTTTTGAATTTTACCGGGCTTTGCTTGTTACTAGTAAATATTTAAAAATGGCACTAGAGAGCTAAATCAAATACCTAAGTTTTTATTTACATATGATGAATATTTAATGTAGAAAATGTTGCAGACTTACTAGTGAGCAATAATTAGTGAGGGCATCAGTCACTGGTGATAACTACAGCTATAGGTGAAAGCTACTGGTGATAACATCATCTAGAGAGCTAACTCGAGAACTCAGCAATCTCCAACAATACAACATTAGCACCAAAACTCTCTAGCTCCTTAGCAACTATACTAGCTTTACTTCTTTAGCAATAACAACTCCCTAACAATAGTATCGGCACTAGCTCTTTAGCAACAACAACATCAACTCTCTTCAAGGTAATTCCTCTCTGGTTGATGCTGATGATGAGTCCTATTAGCTTTAAGGCTGGTTCAAAGAGTAATTTGTGTATGATATATTGATGATAAAAATCACTGAACACTAGCACAAAAAGCACCACAACCATATATTTGCACTTAATGATCAAGATGATTCTAGGCCAACCTCTGGGTATGCTATGTGCTAGATCTTATAGGATATATGTGAATTAGAGCAAAAAAAGAGTGGCCCTAAGGCTTACTTTTTTCGTAAGTAGAAAATAAGATGAATATCTTGTTTATTAATACAGTGGCCCTAAGGCCTACTAACAAACAAAATCTTTTTTAGCTCAGTACCCTTTTTTCCTATCTCTAGACAACAACTAGAGAGGTCATTTGAGTCAGCTCATTCTCTATTTTCTCTTGCCTTTTCCCAACTGTTTCCTGTTTTTGTAACCTCATCTTCTGAGTCCTTATTAATTTTTGGAGAAATTTCCTATGTTGGACTTTGTGCCATTATTAGCCAGCTAGTATTGGAGGTGGCACCACAAATCTCCTCCTAATGAGCAATCTTTCTTCTGGGGTTGAATTTCTCCTAGAGCTTTGGTTCTCTCTAGGTACTTGCCTTCTGGAGTTTGGAATTGGAACAACTCTATCTCTCCATAGTGAGTAACTACTCCATAGAGCTTTCTTTCTAGAAATAGGCCTTAGGTAAGCCTGATTCCTCCCTCTATGCCTTGAAGAATATTTACTCCCCAGTTCATTTCTCTCAAGGATTGACCTTAATTTCCTTTTTTTGTACCCTAGTGAGTGTCTTCTCCCCAAGATTTTTCCTTCAAGAATCGGCCTTAAGTAGGCCTGATTCCTTTTGTGTACCTTATGTCTTGGATTTTTTTTGTATGAGAAGCTCTTTAGGAATCCAAATCTTTCGAGTTTTTGGATTAGATACTAACCTTTCTATTTCTCTTCTTTTCTTAAAATCCAAGAAGGACCTAAGGTCAAATGCTACTGTATTCACTGAGGCCACATGTAGGAATGGATCTTCATCAATTCCTATAACTTCCTTATTCTTAGGGAACTTAAGTATCTCCTTATTGATTTTATCCTGTATCACATTTCTAAAACTCCAATAAGAGTTAGTGTTATGGTTCCATGAGTTGCTATACTTATAGTAGGTCTTACCCCTTAGTTCCTCCTTGGATGGTGCTTAGCATTCAGGAGGAAAGCTGATGAATTTTTCCTTGACCAAGAAATCAAAGATCTCCTCAGTCTTAGACACTTCAAATGTGTACTGAGGCTGGTTATTTGAGGCTTGATTCTTCTTCCACATGTTTGGAGTCTTCTTCACTAGCATATGACATACATAGGAGCCAGTGTTAATCAATTCAACTATAGCAACCTTAGGTATTACCTCTTGACATTATGTCCCTAGGGCTGCCTTCCTTCTGTGGTTTTTCTCCCTAAGGAGCTCTTTATATTCTGAGACCTTCGTAGCGATTTCATAAAAATCTCTGAACTCCATCCCTTGGAACTTCTTCCTTAGCTTTATATCAAGGTCTCTCTAGGCCATTTTCACATACTCTATCTCGGGTATAGTTGTAAAAACTGGTCCGGCCGGTTCAACCGGAAAAATCTAGAATAGGCTGGTTTTAACCGGTTTTTTCATATTTTTTTTAATTTTTTGCAAAAAAAATTTAATTATTAAATTTGGTCTAATATAGCTTATTCAACCATTTCAACTAAAAAATTGACTCCAAAACTAGATGGATTTAACTATAAACTAATCAAATTGGTTAAAATAAATATATTTTTAAATAATTAACCCATCCTTATTTATAAAATGATATGTTATTTTTATTCTTGTTTTTTTCTATATGAGATTGTTCACTCATTTTTACATTTTTTTCTTACTTCTTTTTTATATTACTTTTCTTTTACAATTTGAAAATTTTGGCTAATTGTATTTTCAAGTTATAAATTACCTTTACATTTAATAATTAATTAAATATTTAGTTATACAAATATAT